>CAOKZL010002421.1:0-199813 GCA_948472985.1 Iguana delicatissima | reverse complement strand
CAGAATTTGTCCCAAACTGCAAAGATTCTCAAATATTATTTCTTCATAGAAAAAGTTGCTTCTTGTGAAGAAATTGCTGTTCTTTAAGCAAATCAATGACATGTGAATTTTACACAGAACGTCCTGAACTATGAATAGGCTTTCAAAACTGTGTTATTTCAAAGACTTTCTTGCAGCAGGAGAAAGATTGGCTAAAATTACTTGTTGATTCCTTCAGAAAGAACCACAACGAAGAATTACATTCCTAGCAGATGCATGCATGAGAAAAGGTTAAAAACAGAACATAGCAAAGAAGCAAACAACTCAGACAGATGTGAAAAAAAATACAAACTTTTAATTATTTTTTTTAACACAGCTTGAAATCAAATTCAAAAACTAGCCTAAAAATCTAAGGCAACAAGATGTGTCCATGTGTTAGGAGGTAAGGGAAGTCTGCCTAATGAAACTAACCTGCTACTGTCTTTTTATCTTAATAAAGTTGAAAGTACAGGTTGCCAAACAGTCCAACTTACATTGGATTACACCAGTACCTTCAAACCATTCTCTCCTGATTAGATTTGATTTGAATCCAGATGACCAGATTAAATTGAGACCTAATATGGATCTTACTGGGAAAGCTATGTTTTACTGTACACAACGATTAAAAAATGCACCTCTTTGCCTGATAAATAAGCACAGTTGGAGCATATGTGGAAGGTACAGAATTACAGAGCCAGAGAGGGTTATAAACTATAAGACTTCTCTTCTCCCCTACTGCTAAGGCAATGGGACTATGTGGTGACTATTTCTGGTTATAATTCTGTATACTAGGAGTGTGAACCTTTTGGTACTCCTGGAGCTTGGGCTACAAGTCCCAGAATCCTTCACCACTGCACATACTGTCTGGGGCTTCTGGAGTTGAAATTCAAAATATCTGGAGAGCTAAAGTTTCCCCATACCTGCTACATGTGCTTGCTGTTGTTGTTGTGTGCCTTCAAGTAATTTCTGACTTACGGTGATTCTACAGCAAACCTATCATGGGGTTTTCTTGGAAAGATTTCTTGGGGAGGGGGTTGCCTTTGCCTTCCTCTGAGGCTGAGAGTGTATGACTTGCCCAAGGTTACTCAGTGGGTTTCCATGGCCGAATGGGGCTTCAAGCCCTGGTTTCTCAGTGTTTAAGTCTAACAGTCAAAGTGCTACACAATGCTGGCTCTTGCTGTGAGGCTAGTCTCCATGTATTCCATAATTAGGAATCTAGGGGTAGTTCTAGCTTCTCTTGGTAACATAAGAAGTCATGTCACCCCCCTTCACACACATACCCTGTGACTTCACTAATTTTTGGCAGATTTAGGCATATATAAGAAAGGAAAAAAGAAAGAATGAGATAAATAAAAAGCGTTATGTACAAATTAATAACACCAATTGAACTAAATGGATGGATTGCTTAGGAAATACTTCTAAGGAATGTTAAAATTTGCAAGCAAGGGCCCTTCCCTCTTTATCCAATTAATTTCTGCATCTGTTCAGTGTCTCTTAAGGCATATAATGCAGGTGAGAAGCCTCAGTGCAGAAAATGAGGTGTGTCATGAAAGCTGCTTCCCTCCTCTTCTGTAGTCTACATTTTATTTGCCTTTTATACACATCATGTATTACTTTCAGTGAATTCAAATAATGACGTTTGCAAAGACTGAGGCTTAAGGAAAAGAACACCCTATCTTCTGAGCAAAGAAGTTAGTTTCTAATTTCCCTTTGTTTTCTTATTTATGCCATATTCCTCCCACACCAGGATCTCAGGCTGGCTTACATGGTGCTCCTGCCTATTACCACAAAAACTCTCAAGGTAGGATAGTCTGAGAAATTGTTATCAATCTGCAGTGACCCAGCAAGCTTTCTTTGCAAGTGATTTTAATGCACATAACAGAATAACTAAAATTTACAAGTGAACCAAACAGTTCACAGTTGCATAACAGAACAATTATATTACTATTAAATTAGAGTGTAATATTGGATTATACAGTATCGTATATTTTGAAAATATTTTAAGCACTTTTCATGTATTCTTGCTGCTCTTACACAGTGTAGCAAAACTGTTACAATACTTTAACATTTAGAATCCATCAATCAAAAACAGACATCATGAAAATCCAAGGTGAACAAATAGTTTCAAAAATTTAATACTATACCCTAAAAATTTGATACTGTGCCCTGTGAGTGAGACTGAGTTTGTGATTCTATGCGTAAGTGCTGAAGCCTCACTAAAAGCAATGGGACGTTCTTCTTATTACACCTGCATAGGATTTGGTTGTTTGGGAAGCAACTTACTGCATGAGGAATATGTGAAAGGAAAAGGCCCTCTACAACTATGCTATATGCAAGCATCTGAAACATTGAGATAGTCCTGAATGTCATGATTTCTAAAGGCTGTTTCATAATTACAAAATGAAGGAGATTAAAAATTGTGAGTCATATAGATGTAAAACTTTATTTACTTTCCAATTATTCAGCTTACCAATGTCCTCATGTAACACAATGTATTTTTCTGCCACATTCCAAAGGGAAAATTAAAACAATATAAATAGGTTAAATTATGTTTTAATCTTCTAATGAGCCTCAGTTTAGTCACAGTCCTAGGATAAATGAAAAGGGCAAGTTCTGATACAGGTTAAGCACCTTCAAGTCCTACTGCTTTTAGTGAAAGACATTTACTGGGCAAACCTAAGTGTGTTTACTCAGAAATAAGTCACACTGTTTCTAGTAGGGTTTACTCCCTAACAAGTATTGTTTCGACTACTGTGTTTGTCATACTACGGTATTATTTCCAACATGGGAGCATAAAATGGTCCCAAGAACAGTAGCTGATTATTTTAAAAAGGAAACTGAAGACCAGATTGTTTGAAAAGTTTCAAAACATTTCCATATCGTACTTTCAAAGAAAACTTTTAGTTAAGAGTTTGATTCTCCATATGTTACATTTTGCACAGAAATTTGGCATATTATCTGCTCCATTTTACATACTTATATTTTCTTTGGGGCATATGAACACTGCACATTTATGTTTGGTTTTATTTTGGTTAGATCTTTAAGGAATCCTGGAAATTTGAGTTTACTGGAGATGCTCAAGAAGGATCCCAAGCATTTGTACCCACACTATTACTAAGAGAGGAGGAACAAACGTGAAACCTAGTTAAGCCTAGAGAAAGAGAGAGAGAGAGAACGAACACACATACCACTGATACAAGCTGTTTCCCTATGTGAAAATCTCTCCTCAGAAGTGGACTCCAGGTCTCCAAATCTAATTATGAGGTAGACGATTCCTTGAAACCAACTCTTGGATAGTTTCAAGGCAAGAGAATGGTATGAACCATCAAGCAACAAGATAAAAACAAGATAGGGCTTTTGTACCTTTAACAACTGTGTAAAACACATGGTGATTGGTGGTGTCCATATTAATGGGGCAATGAATCCAGTTTGGGTTTTACTCTTAATTTTAAAGGGTTGATCCAAGATACTGAAGCCTGCTCCAAATTGGTCCAGCGCCTTGAATAAATTTCTTAATGTTTGGACAAAAACCTAGAGTACATTCTCAACCCCACTGGCATGGAAAAAGCTCCTGCTGTGTACTGCAGGATGGCTTAGCAGGTGTAGCTTGCATTAAAAGCTACAACAGCTTATATGACCTTTTCTACCCAGCTATTACATGGCAGGAGATGAGACCTGTACTCTCTGGCCCACCAGCCTGTCCTCTATGTAGGGATATACTGTTCAATCTATTTCTGGTTTGCATTAGTTTCATGTGTTCAGTTCTAGATCTAGTTTCCTCATTTCTACATTTGCGTACACCATTTTCTTTTTTACAAAGCTCCATGTGAAAATCTGTAGATAAAATTCATATATATTATTTTTGAGTGTTTTCCCCCCTCAGGAAATATGCATTTATACGTGTATTTTATTTATAAATATGCAGTTCTAATGTATTTTATTTCTAATGCATTTTATCTTAAAATTCTCCATTTTGAATGTATTTTGGTACATTTGGAGCCTGACAACTGCTTTGCAAAATTTTGAAAAGTATAAAATCCAGCGGGTGATTATGTTCTAAACTGCTGCTGTGTCTATGAGAAACACATCAGGTTCACCTCAGAATCTTAAAAAACAGCCATTTCCTCAAGCATACCAGGGCTTCTACTGAAAACCATAGAATAATAGATTTTCTTTAAATACCCACATAATGGATGGATTATCACTGCAATGCATCCTAATTAAAAAGACTTGCATCAAAAATGCCTTGAGAAATGATTGAGTAAAACAATGCAGGTGGCTTAAATGAATGAACCAGTCAACACACTCAATGTGATAACAGTCCAGATAGATAACAGGAGGCAATATTAATGGGGAAAGTCCATTCTGAGAGGGTAATTAACATGTGAACTCCTTCCAAACAGAAATCAAGGTCAGTCCTACCTACAGAAGACAAACTGAGGCAGTCATCCAAAGGCAAATCATATGGTATGACACTGCGTGCAGGATATTTCTTTCAAGAAGAACTGTTGTGTTCCCAGTGAGAAGTTTTTTCCCTTTGTGCCTTCTAGTCAGCTCTGACTTATAGAACCAAGGGGTTTTATCAAAGAATTTTCTTGGCAAATTTAAGTCAAAGAAGGTTTTCCATTGCCTTTCTCTTAGGCTTAGAGAGAGTGACTCATCCAGAGTTACCTAATGGGTTTCCATGGCTGACTGGGGATTTGAATCCTAGTTTCCCGGAGTCCTAGTCTCAAGACACTCAAACCTCACCCCACTGAAGGTTAAAAGAGCTTTAATTTTCAGCCTCTGCTGTGGTCCCAGATCAGATCAAGGCCACTGTGCCTACAATCTATAAGGGTGAAAATTAGCTCCTGTTACCTAGCATGGCAGGTGTCTCCCAATCCCATTCAAATAGCTGACACAGACCCTGACTACAGAGAAGGGTAAATAATTAAGCACCCTCTATTCCATTGCCAAGAATATAATGCAGACGAGGACTGTGCTGGCTTTTTGTGAAAAATACACTCTAATAGTAGTTTCATCTGATGTAAAAGGCCTAAATATCTTGAGAACACCAAATCCTATCTTATCCTGGAAGGTAGGCACAGGCAGGCCTAGGTAGTACCTGGGTGAATGACCATCAAGGAATACCAGGTTCTGTGGGCCATATTTCAGAGAAAGGCAATGGCAAACCATCTCTGAGTATTCCTTGCCTAGGAAAACCCTATGAAATTCATGGGGTTGCCAAAAGTTGGTAGATGACTTGAAGGCACACACAGAGAGACCACAAGGAATCGTCCCTCAAACAGTTGATTTTAGATGTCATGAAATGGCAGAAACTGTGAGTTAATGAAGTGCAACAACAGGTAGTAGCTTCCATGTCAGTGGAGCAATTAATCTGGTCCAGGTTTTAGCCAAAACTTTTAAAAAGCTGCGGAAGTCTGTCATCAAACATGGTGGATAGTTCCTTTTAGTCTAGACTACATTTTGGAGTAAATACACTGCCTTACCGACATGGAAGCCACTAGCCACTGCTGCTGAATTGATTGCTATTGTTTTTTCTTCCAGTGAGAAACGCACATGGAAGACACACATGCAAAAAGAAAATATCCAGGTTTGGCTACTCTATAGCTTGACTTTGGAACAGAACACAAAAATTTATGGGTCACCCTGTTTGACGTTAATATTAAAATCCTAAACAAACATAAATAAAACAGACTTAAATAGCACTCACCAACCTTCTATCCTGGCAACTTAGTTACATATGCATAATTAAATAATGTTTTCTGGACTGATTTCCCAAGCCCATGTTAACAGTCAGCAGCTGGATCAGACTAAAGAGATCTGTTCAGGTGCTGATTAGAACACAAGAAGAATGATATTTCCAGTTTCCTCCCACCAGTGAGCAAGGTTGCCATAATCAGAAGCAGGACCCCTGTAGTAAGTCCGTGTCCCAATGTTTTCCTACAAGTGATAGCAGAAGTGTTTACGGCAGAGGTAGGAGTCATCCATCCTCCAGATGTGATTGTACAGCACCTGCCAGTATTCTTCACTGCTGGCTATACTGGCCAGGGCTGCTGGGACTTGCAGTCCAACAACATTAAGAAGACCATGTGATTCTCACCCCCTGATTTATAGATAATGCATACGTTAATATATGCAAGCTTCATCTCTCGAGAAACTATATTTTTTTTGGTAACCAGTTGCTTAGTGCATTGACATTTGGATTTGAGGCAAGGGACTGTAGTGTAATTGAAGCTGAGATGCCTGGGCTTGTTTTAATTTCTTTGCAGTGTTTCTGGGGATTCAGGTGATGCTAATCAAGAATAGTTTCTTTGTGTGTTTAGGCGAATGTCTGGATACGAATGCCAACTTTAATCTCATAAAAATGCGAAAGGCCCTTGAAAACTATCCTTATTTTACAGAGTTTGCCTTATTCACAACCTGTATATGAGAATAGACTGTTTGTATTATTTATTAGTTAACATTTATTTCCCATTTCCTCCCCGGTGAGCTCAGGGTAGTGTAGGTGCTTTTTTCCCTCCTTACTCCTCCTCACAACCCCCTGTGAGGTTGGTGAGGTTGAGAGTGAGTGGTCCGCTGTGTTTTATGGCTCGGTGTGGGGACTGGAACCTGACTTTCCACACTCATTATCCAGTGTTCCAACAGCAACTTAATAAAAATCTATCAAACCCTATCTACATGGTTTTCCTTCCTGCTTTTTCTTAATGTATGCGGTAAAAAGTATGGCAAATGATCCTCAGAATGGACCTAGCCTCCCAGCTTATGCTTATGGGCATGCTGTGCCAAATTATTCGGAATCAATGTTGTCTGTATGCAGCTTGTGAATATACATGTTTATGGAGATGTACTTAATGAAGCAAAGGACCCCAAAGCAGCCTTGGTTTCTGTGTATGTTGGAGATCTGATTCATTAAGATCCAATCCTATTATTTCAAACATCCATGCAAAAAATACACAGATGAACCTGAACCTGCCCCTCCAGATACTCCAGTTTTGTTGAGCTGAAACTGATCCCATACCCTGATTTTTTTAAAAAATAAATCATGTTTTGGACAGGGATCTTTGGGGCTGATAATGATTCAAGTAAATTCCCTTCCCCCCACCTTTGGAGAATCATAAAGATTGATCAGAAATGGGAAAAGTGAACTCCTCAGAAAGTCATACAATAAGAAAGGAGAGGGGGTTGATGGGTGTGGAAGCCCATTTTCCACTGCCAGGCTTCCCAAGAGAAAAAAAAAACCTCCTCCCCAAAAGTCAGCAAAAATCTGAAATGGTCTGGAAGGCCCTTTCCACATGAGGAGAGGAATTCGCGTAGTGACGGTTCCGGCCGGTTATTTCCGGGTTTTTTTGTATCCGCGTTAATGCGTGCTCTCAATCCATATGTCTTATGCTTGATCCGGCTTAGTGCGGTTTCAGAGATCCACACGTTGCCGTCCTGACCACTCCTGCTATTAGCATGAACTCGCCCACTATGGCTGTGATAGGCTGATTTTGATTTTAAAAAATGGTGCGTCGCGTCAGTATGTACCTGCGCCAGTGCGTACATGCGCACGTGCGCACGTACGTATGCAAGGTCAACTTTTGGCATTGAAAACATTGTGCTACTTTTTTTAAAAAATTAAACATTAAGTCTTAAATTGTGCAGGAAGGCACAGCAAGCTATTCAAAAGATTGCTTGCTATTCCTGGAGTAAATTCTCCCTTCTTTTTGCTATCCAAAGAGTGGTCCGAGGGAGCCTTTGGGGATCAGGGGCTGCCAAGGTTTCCTTGCAAGCCGCACACTGTCCCAGGGCTGCAGTTTGCCTAGCGCTGTGATAATGAGCTATACCTCCCATAATAAGCATAGGAGCTCAGTCTATGTAGGGTGAGACTAACCAATGGAAAGCAAGAAATAATTATAGGTTCTTTTCTCTTTTCTCTGTAGTTACTTACCACCAGAATGGTAGAGGAAATGGCTCAGATCAATTATATTGTTGGTTCCAACAGTGGGAAATTAACCCACTGTGCATTTTGATCGGAACTTAAAAAGGACCTGCTTAAGATGCTGGACCTATTTTGGAAATAGGGTCCAATGACTTGGATACCTTCTTTAAAGTCCAGACTAAGGCCGTTTCCACACTACACAGTTATAGTGCTATTATTCCCCTTTCAACATCCTATGGAATTCTAGGGCAGTGGTTCTCAACCTGTGGGTCCCCAGATGTTTGTGGACTTCAGCTCCCAGAAGCCCCAGCCACTATGGTCAATGCTCAGGGCTTCTGGGAGCTGAAGTCTAGAAACATCTGGGGACCCACAGGTTGAGAACCACTGTTCTAGGGTTTGCAGTTTAGGAAGGGGCCTTTAGAATTCTCAGCCAGAGAGCTCTTTGGTCTCAGGAAGCTACAGACCCCAGAATTCCACAGGATGTTGAAAGTGGAATAATAGCACCATAAGAGTATAGTGCAGAAATGACCTAAAACTAAGGGTCTTTTCACAATACACTGTTGTAACATTGAGATTCCACTTTAATGGCCAGGGCAGCATCCTATGGAATCCTGGGATTTACAGTTTAGGGAGGGGTACTTAGAATTCTCACCAGAGTGCTCTAGTGCCATAGCAGTTAAAGCAGAATTATAGTTGTGTAGTATGAAAGGGCCAGGAGCAGCTTCACCATCGTGTTGCCATGGAAGCCACTAACTTCCATCCTCTAGAACGGGATTTAGCACAAAAGAAAGTAACACAAACACACACTCAAACACACACCCATTCATACAGCTCGTGTGCAGTACTTGTAAGCAAATGATTCACATATGCCATTGATGTTCAAGAAATCACACACAGTGGGAAATGGCTAAAATATCAGCAGTCTACTCTCTGTACTGCTCAACCTCAAACCACTGGAGCCCAAAACTCGACCTGTCCTTTGCATGCTGACAATTTTTTCCCATCTTCAGAGCAGTTGGTATATTTGTAAGCATTCTGGGACACCTTCAGACATTGCACCAATTACGAAGGAGGCTCATACCATTCTGGTGAAGTCAGAGCTCATATAGTCAGTCACTGAAAACATTTCAAGGACTCCAGTTTTCAGTTACGTCAGTTAAAAAAAACCCTCGAGATAATTTGGATGCACTGTTTATTTATTTAGCCTAACAACAACCATTTGCACTTTAATAGCATTACGGTGGGAGTGCCAGCCAGCCTTTAGTTTTTTAGCAACCATGGAAAGTACTCTAAAACATTACCCAGATCTGCCTTTGACTTTGCAGACATAGATATAATTAATGTTCTTTGAAATACAAAGGCTTTGGGGGAACTAACTGTACATTCTTTCTGTTTCATTGGGAGAAAATACATTAGTGCAGTACCTCTCATTAGCTCTGGTAAGAAAAGAAAGAATTAGCACTGTTTAGCCATTATGTCCACATTGAATCCTGAAGGAATAAGATCAGGTGTCTTTCTTTTATAGCCACATGACCAAAAGAAGTACAGACAGCCCTGCTTTATGTAGCCATGTCTTTTGTGTGTGCTCTCTGTGAACAATTGTACCAGTTTGGGGCTAAGAGGGAAACCTGATAGTGCCTCGAAATTCAAGGCAAAATACAGAGCTACTGTAGCTCTGCACCATAATTAAATGAGTCTCAGCTCAAGAAGTAAGCTGGTCTTTCAGCGATCACCCACACAATTGTTTGAGAGAAATGTATAGTGCCAGGTCAGTGAGATCATAATTTAAACTGTGTCTACTTATTACATTAGAAGTTTAAACTGTAATCATTGAGATATCTATTTAAAGGAAATCTTTTTCAGTGGTAGATACGTATAAGATTGTAGCCACAATCTACTCTCAAATTGGTTTAAAAATATATAATAGTGTAGATTATTGGAGATGGACTTCTCTCCCTGCTGCTTTGTCCTGAAAATTGAAGATGGCAAAAAAGAGCTGCCATTGCCTGGTATATAGTCACATTGATTCTGTTCAACTATTGTCATTTATCAAACTAGCGTTGTAGGTTGTTGTGCCAACAGGATGGGACAAAGAAATCAATGTGCAGAGCCTCAGTAATTACTCTATTATACCCATTTCAGTTCTCCAAGAACTGTTGTCTGTCTCTGGTACCACGGCTGTTCAGCAAGTTCCAAAGTCTGCAGTTTGGATGTGATTGCATCTATGAAATGACTTGCATAAAACACCAGAAACAATGAAAGGAAAATATTGGAGTTTTGGAACCTTAGTGAAGATAGAAAGCATTATATGGAGCTTTGCCCCTTGCACCAGCACTTAAAAGGCATTGTGGAGCTATTCTGTCTTTTCCTCCCTGAGATATTTGTGGGGTAGGGGGAGAAAAAATGACAGAGGCAGCGAGCAACACTGCAGGGAGGTCATCTGGAGCCTGCCCGCCCCATATGACAGAGGGAGAAAAACTTCATGGTTTTTTGGAAGCATCTTATATGACAGCTGAGGCCAAGGCCCAAAGTGCTGCAATAGGCATTCTTCAGAGCAGGTTCAAGGGGATGTTGACTCCTTTTGTTGGAAAAGCAAAACACTTGCCTAAATTCAGATATTTTTTGAAAGGTCTCTGTTTCATAAGTAGTTTGCTATTGTTGATGAAAAATCTTGTGTTCTCCTTTGGTGTTCAGAACTAGCTGTCTTTGGGTATTGGCCACTCTCTTTTGTATCTCACAAATATGCCCCTTTGATACCACTTTAACTGCCAAAGTTCCCTCCTATGGAATTCTAGGAGTTGTAGTCCAGTGAGGTACTTAGAATCCCAAGCCCTGTATTGGACTATAAACACCAAGATGCTATAGGGTTTAGGCAAGGCCCTGGGTAGAAGACAGGAAATGCTAGTTTCAGTTATGAGTGCCATGGAAAATAACACAGATGTTGTAGCCTGACCCTATGCACGGATGTGTGGAAGGAAGTACTTCTGTGTTCAGTACAGACCAGATCAGTATTGTTAGGAAGAACAATTGTAAGTGGGTGTAGGATGCATGTGGTTTGGCAGATATACAACCACATCTGAAATGCTGCCAGCTTGTGCTACCCAGAGTAGAAAGTGAGGTGTGCACATGCTTCTTTTTCCCTGCAAATTTTTCCAGAAAGTGCAAAGATTTCTTGACACACACACCCTTCTGCTTTGGCTCATGTGGGAGATGAATTGACTCTGGTAGCTCTACGATAGTCGAGGGGGTCTGCTCCTTCCCTGCCTTCCAAATACTCTTATTTCAGAATGAATATCAGCTATTGGAAGTTGAAACATCACCTGATGTCTTTGGATCTCTCTGTGGATATAGCGGGGCTCTTAATAGCAGAGCCCCTTGCCGGTGAAATCCTGCTGTGAAGTCCAGCAGATAGGTAGCACCATGAAATCTTGATGATCACCAGATTCAACAGATTTGAAATATAATTGTTTTGATTGATTGAGTGTAATTTACAACAATTACTCATACTTTATTACTTTCCATTGCAAGTTTTCCATCAGTGTTGACTGCTCCCACATGTCACCCATCAGATAATGTTACATGTGGATTATTACTGCAAGCTAAAATATCTGTAGAATATGCAGAAAAATATTTGTGCATTTGGAAGATTATTCATCAAGATAAAAAGCTACTTTTTGGATTGGACAAATTTATTCTAGCTCTCAACAGCTGTAAGAATCCCATAAGGCAAACTGGGATTATTTCACTTTTAGGGTTACTGTAAGGATTACAGATGATACAAATATACTTTAAATGAATTTGTTGTTGTATGCCTTCAAGTTGTTTCTGACTTATGGCAGCCCTAAGGTGAACCTATAACGGACTTTTCAGGGGCTGAGAGAGTGTAATATGCCCAAGGTCACCCAATGGGTTTCTATGACCAAGCCAGGTATTAAGAGGGTCATAATACAGCTCTCAATCCACTACATCATTCTAGCTCTCACTTTAAATAAATAAACACTTTAAATAAATTCTGAGTGGGTGTACAAACTATCTGTCTCATAAATGAGAGAATCATAAAAGCCATCACTATGAAACTGTGCAATAGAAGACACATAACCAGAATAGATTGTGGCTAAGATCCTGCATCAGGAGATATATTGTAAAGTTCTGCCATATGTCATACATCTCCCCAGCAGCTGGTGGAAAGTGGGGGTGGCACTGAAAGAGCCCACCCCACTCCCTATTGACCACTAAATTGTCATGGAGGCACAGCACGAAGATAAGTTTTTAGATGGGTGGTCCTTAGCAAGGGCAGTACAGAATTCTGACTGCTGTAACTAAGCTAAGACATGTAGGCATACATTCCCATAAATAAGTTGTGTGTGTCACTAACAGGTTTCACGTTTATATAAAAGTTTTCACAAGGTAATTCCACATTTGCTATTGTAACAGAGTCCTCAGTTTCCATGCTGTTCATCACTGCTAAAGGGATTTATCTTTAACACATGAAAAAACAAGATTTTGAGCATACATTGAATGATGTACTTTGGGGAATGTTTTCCTTAAATATGGTTAACTCCAACTTGTTTCATATATAAGTTCATCTCTCATGCGTAAGAGACTCAGGAATTGGAGAATTAAAGAATAATTTGTTGTTGTTGCATATAGTGTGCTTTTTGCCTTCACAGTTCCATCCTAATATGTCTACTCAGAAGTAAGCCCCACTGAATTCAAATGTGGATAGGAATGCAGCCAAACTCATTCATTTTTTTTTCTGAAGAAATCTTAAGGGATTTATTTTCTTATTGTATATTTAAATATTACCTGATTTCAAATCTAAAATGGACTCTGAATTACCTTTTTTAAAAAAATAATGTCACTATTTCCTCATAGTGTTGCGATGCAACACATGCACAAATTAGCTATAAGCTTTTGTAATAAGGGTCTTCCACAGTGGGTTTTATTTTCTGGAGCTGATATATCTTTGAAAGTAACATTCAGGTGGTAATCATATTTACATTCACCTGGGGACTAAGCCCCATTAGGCACAATGGGACTTACTTGTGCATAAACATGCATGCAATTGGACTGTGAGAGTGGTTTTGTTATACATCTAATATTCTCAGTTAAAATGAAACTAGTGATTCTGTTCATGACCATAAGAGGCAATCACTGATCAGACTCTTCCTTCACATTAACTGAGAGAATCATAATTTCTAATAATGTTAAGATAATTTGCGTGAAATTAAATGGAATATGAACAAACTCATGTTCATAGTACATTTATGTCCCATTGATTGCAATGGGCAGAATTAAGCATGAAAATTAACACATTCATTCCCTAGAATGTGTTCTCTAGAAAGTTTTTGTGATACAGCATGTACAAATTGTGTGTATTTCTTAAAGGAAACCTGGAATTAAAAGAAGAATACATTTACCAGGGACCATAAATTTATGAAACAATGTTTTAAGATATACTGTTCCTGAACTAATGAGCCACTAGAAGTCAGAATGTTGTTTTTCTTAAATAATCTTCTATTGTATAAGCCGCAGATTATGTCTACTTAGAAATAATTGCCAATGCATCAATTAAACTCATTCCTACATGTATATAGGATTGTTGGTCAGCCTGTTAAAATATGTAATTTCTTGAAAATTCATGCCATGAATATAATAATATTAGTATTATGTACTGATAAATGTTGGATGTTGTCAGTGATGTTCATAGGGCTCTTAAACATTTTTATATACACAAGAAACTGAGAAGTTTGCATCAGAATAGCCATGATGCTTGCTAAAGAATGTAAGTGTAATTTACTTATTTCGCCCACCATGAAAGCTTAGAAAATAAACGTCATTTTTAAAAACAGTCTCTTTATTTATAATACGTGCATTCCTTCCTCTTAGATTTACTGTCTAGAAATTAAGTGAATCCAATATTTTTCTGGGAGTATTTGTTAGGTCTTCCTATAGAGTCAGAGATATGGTAACATGAATATGGACCATAGTTGCTTGTGAGATAAAGGAAAGGTTTTCTTTAAACAGGGCTAATCTGGGCAGGATAACATCCCGAAGTATTATACTTTTTAAAAGGAAAATTAGGTATTGTTGTCTCATGGATGGAATGTACCTCTCTCACTGGAATCACAGAGATTTGTGAAACTGGTCCCTCGTGCTCAGCTAATCAAATAAAACAAAATATTAGCTGCACTCATTCAGACCTTAAAGCTAGAAATCTAGTTTTACCTGACTTCCTTCAAAATTTCTGATCATAGTTCTGGAAGCGGGGAAATCTTCAGAGATAATGAGGAGATGGTAAATGATGCTAAAGCATTTTTAAAAACATATTTTAAAAGGAACACTTCCAAACTAAAGAAAATCTTTTGCACTAATATATACTACTGAGTACCAACTAGAAGCCTCACCCAGCCAAGTGGAATGTTTTTTTGTTTCTGTTTTTTTGTATCTTCTACTTCATATTCTTGAGACAAACTAATTTCTATCTCATTGTGGTTACAGCCATCCTTTTTTGTTCTCACATGTGACAAGACATAATGTTCTTTCCTGGGCAGAAAATGGTGTTTTCTGCACAAAACAACCACATGTGAATTTTGTGCAGAACAAGTCCCCAAATACAGCATTTTCTGTGCATGAAACAACATCTTCTGTGTAGCAAACAATATTTCTATATAGAAAACTGTTTTCTGCACAAAACACTCATGTGAAAAATTTGTTCAGAATTAAGTCCCAAATTGTGAAGAGTCTCCTCAGTTCAGTTTAGTTTCTCAGCGCTCGAGAAACATGTTGTCAACATTTTAAATAATATTTTACAATATTCCTGCATTAAACAGAGCTTTGAGCCATTCTCCTATTAAGTCTGAATATTGTTAATGGTGATACTGGTCTATGACCGTAATAATAAAGATTCAAGATTCAATATTGTTAATGTAAGATAGAAATCTGAACCACTTCAGTTTGATTTTTAAGAACATGCATTTTTAAAATTTATATTCTGAATGTTAACATTCTGAGTAATGTAAGTGCTACATTTGATTTCCAGGCACAGGGTGAGCAAAAATAACTATTAAATTGTCAAGTTTGAAGAGAAGAAAGGCTTCTAATCAGAGGAGATTCTCACATACATCTACATGCCTAACAGTTTCATACATTGTGCACTTGGAAACAGGTCCCAATAAATTCAGTAGGTCTTATTTCTGAGTAAGTGTGAACTGCAACTTAAATTACGTGGGCATCTATGTTCTACAGATTACTGTTGTTTCATATAGATTAAAATCAGTATGCTGCTCTCATGCCTGAATGCCCCTTAAAAAATGCACTATTATCTATGCCACTATGCCACTAAACCTATTTCTATGATGTTTGATGTGCTGGTAAACTAAATAGTACAACACTTTCCTTTAAAAATAAAGTTTCCAAAATAGGAAAAAGGGTGGAGAGGGCAAAATATTCACAGACTATTTGACACTTGATAGTGGGTAGTTATAAGGTTATAGAGTACGTTGGGTCAGATATCTTCAGCACTGTTTACTATCAAGATCAGTGGTTCTTGTCCTTTGGTCCTCCAGATATTTTGGATTTCGTCTCCTACAAGCCCCATCCATTATGGTCAATGCTGAGGAAATTTGGGAGCTCAGAAGTCCAAAGTATATGATGAACCAAAGGCTGAGAACCACTGATCCACGTAGTTTAAGGATCAAGCTTCATGTTAGATTAACTGCATGTTAGTAACTTTAATTTTATTAACTGTCACTGTGTGTGTGTGTGAGAGAGAGAGGGAGGGAGGGAGGGAGAGAGGGGGGAGAGGGAGAGAGAAAGAAAACACAGAATTATGCCCTCCAGCAGCTGTTGGACCATGTGAAAGGGAGTTTAATTCCACTGCAGACAACTTCCAAAAAGCAATTTTTTTCAGGACCACTGGAGGGGGCAGGTGAGACTGCACCCCCCTATTATTAGGTGCATTTGCAATTATTCCCTCCCACAACTGCTCTTCACATTTTAAAATACACACATTAAAGGCAAAGACACATTTAAGAGCTTGTCAGCTTGACTCTCAGCTTCCATGTGCATGCATTTAGTTAATCAGTGCAAAAGGAGGACGTATGATCAGGCTGTTCCCATTGCATTCAGCCAGAGGCCATTACAATTTGGTAGACAGTATATCAAAATAAAATTAATATTATTATAACATTATAGTAAATATTAATACTATTATGCTAAATTATTAAAAGTAATAGTATACTTTTATATATCGATATATTATATTTCATATAACATCAAATAATAGTATTATATTAACATCATAATAAAAGTGTTGTGTTTATGTCTGTCTGTCCATCTCCACTACAGTTCCAAGACTGAAACCTAGACATATATGCTAAGAAGACCTAGGGTGTCTACCTGGGGTTATTGGCTGCAGTACCAACTTCAGTACCAACCCTAATTAACAGACAGGGCTTTACACTAGTAGTACTCACTGTGGTGGTGCACAAGCCACTGGCTACCAGTCCACAACGAACGAAACAGCTGTAGCTGAAGGACACAAATATGTGTTGGTCCCTGGCACACTGGGGGAAAAAACCCTACCTGTCCACCACATCAGATAGCTTAAGAACCACTGATCTATACAGTTCCACATGAGCCAAAGGCACAGTGGGGAAAACAACATGCCAGAAACAATTTTTCTTCTCTGTAGAGAGACCCAAAACTCTTCAAAAAGAGAGGGAGAAGATCTTTCTGCTTAATATTCTAGGGGCAGGAGTGTAAGAAGGATGATCAAGAAAGAAAAATAGTGGACGACAAGAAAAAATAGAAAATTTAGGGAAAGAGAAAGAGCACTGCACTGAGATTGGAGAACCTATACAAATTTGGGTACTCTTACCAGTATAAAGTGAAATACAAGCCACTTTGGAACCACTTTAGAATAAATTCTCTGTAGAGCATATATTTTCATAATACTTTAACATTATCTGTTTAGAACTTTTATACTCATTAATAAAATAAGGACTAAATCTTATTGTTAGTTCCAATTAAAGGAGAACCAATAAACTGGATTTACCTATGTGTTGATTTACCATTCTACAACTGATTCAATGGGGCTACTATAGTCAGGATTAACCAATAGGATTCCAGGATAAGTATATTTTTTGGTGGCTGCACCAAATAATGATACCATATTGGTGCTGTAAGGTGGAGTATCTTCCAATGAATGCATAGCTAGATTTTGTGTACTTGTGCATACTAAGGAGCACAGACTGTCCACCTTGCAGTAATTTAATTTTTTAAAAAATGGATTAATTCTTTTTAGTTAATTCAAATGTTAGTAACCTGCAGTAGAATCTTCAGTCACTAGGTGGCAAGCCTTATATCAGCAGAGAGAGGTCTGAGCCAGTGCCACTCAAAGTAGTGGTCCAGAAAGGATATTTCTCATGAAGATACACTTTGATTTCTGTGTGCATAAATTTATATACGTAAGTATCAAAGTCAAGATGCATCCACCTCCACTCAAGATGTTTAATGTCTAGGAGACTCTTGGAGTAGGGTGGGAATTGTTCAGTCCTCAGTAATAGCAACTATCAAGCACACATGCATTTTAAAAAAACCAGTAGGGACAGTTGAAACATAGTTTCCTAAAGTGAGACTTTCACCCAAGTTCATCAGTGCAGTGCAGATAGCATGCATGTCCTCATCAATCTGGATCAGGTCAGAGGACAAAATAGTGAACACACATCACTCTCTGCTATATGTCAGGGTACTTATCCTGCAATGTCTTTATGTGAAGGAAAAATCTTGCATCTAGTTATATTTGATAATTCTCACATGTAATAAATCCTTAGCCCTTATAGGAAATTATTTAGGAGTAAATACAGTAAATAAATAAATAAATAAATAAATAAATAAATAAATAAATGGCACTCTGCACATCAGCCAAGTTGCAAAGCATAATACACACTCAAGTCTATGGATCAGACTTCACTGTCTTAAGCACAGTGCTTAAACAAGGCATATTCTATTCCAAAGAGCAATAAAATACCTTCTAGACATTCAGAAAGTATAAAGACAAGATTGCTGGATAGTCCACCAGTAAAGGAGAATAATGCATAAATATGTATGCTACAGCTGAAAAAACCATCATGATGCTAGTAAGACATTCACTAACTTTGCATCATAGGACTGACTATACACAAACCAAAATACAGAAGAAGAGAATAGAAGAAATATGGGAAGTTGTGTCCTTACCATTCTACTGTTTGAGATACGTACATTACTAGCAAATCTAGATGCAGGCAGCCTTTCTGAATGTACTGTCCTGCCATGCTCCTCTCTCTCTTCCAGAGACTTGAATAGGTTTGAAACTGAAGAAATGAGTTGCTCCCATGGACAAAATTTTGGGGGAATTTTACCCCCAGAAGACACGTCGTTCTTACTCAGCCGGTGTTACTGTCATTACACTCCTTGCTGGCAGTTAATTTAGCATTACCTTTCTTACCAGTTCCGTGTTGTGCATATTCTAAACAATTTGAAACATTGCACATATGGGGCAAGGGGAAACCCCATGCTGCAGGAATCCATTTCTTCCCACCCTGTTTTTCTTTTTTTAACCCTTCTCCTGCTCTTCCAACTTACTTTCCACAAAAGTATCCATGCAGGAAGAGCACAATGCAAAACATCACCTGAAGTGACTCATATCCTGGATTTGCTGGGCACACCTCACTTTTGTATCCTTTACACCCACGGCCAAATACAGCCCCACAAACCATGACAGTTACTACGGTAGGTTCCAAGTAGATTATCTTGGAGGGGAAAAATTGAGGTATTCCATATTCTACTGTTAAGTAGGTCAACTGTTGAAAAGGGAGGGGATGAAAGTTTTTACCAGGCCTACTTTCCCTATTAATAATTTGTAAAGGCTTCTCTCCTCCTACTGTACCACACAAATCTTTCCTTAAGAGGGTTTTATAACTATATATTTTAAAAATCATATCTTGAATATTACATCCTTGGCATAAATCCACTGTGAGTGCTACCTAGAGTACTCCTATTGCAATGGATAGGACTTTTTAATCCTCACTCAAGTTCATTGGTTCTAGTTACTTCAGCTGAGATTGATGCTTTGAGATCAATTTCAAAGATTTGTTTGCATCTTAATAGGTCTCCCACCCCTGCAAGGAGGCTCTGCTACCACAAAACCAAGCTTCACAAGGAAATAAAAATCATCTAACTATGGCCCTTTCCACACGTTCCATGGAATTTGCGCTGCAACGTTTCCGGGTGGGTTTTTTTTTGTCCGTGCTACCATGGACATATTGTGCAATGGTCTATTGCCATTTCCACACGTTCCGTGGAATTTGCGCAGTGGATGTGATTGGCAGCTCTTTTTTAAAAAAATAGCCCCGTGCGTCATGACGTGCGTGCTCACGTCATGCCCTGCAGTTCCTCCCACGATGACTCCCTCCTCCCATTCCTCCTGCTAGCTGTAAAATAAACCGTGTCGATTTTTTATTTTTGCGCCCTATCTTGGGGGAATGGTTTTCCACACCATAGCTGGGTGGAGTGCGGTTTTTCTCCCTGTCTCTGGTGGGTTCTCGCACTCGTTTTCTGCTTTTATCTTTCCCTGTGAGTGATGGAGGAAGTGGTGTTTCCAGAAGCTGAACAGCCCATTTTAGCTGTATTCTGGCTTCTTGGAGTTGGGCTGGTTGAACTGGAACATCTATGGCAGTGGTTCTCAACCTGTGGGTCCCCAGATGTTTGTGGACTTCAGCTCTCAGACGCCCCAGCTACTATGGTCAATGCTCAGGGCTTCTGGGAGCTGAAGTCCACAAACATCTGGGGACCCACAGGTTGAGAACCACTGATCTATGGGCTAAAGACCGCGTGAGGAAGCGCTGGCGATTGGCCTTTTATTGGTAATGCTGCGGAGGATTTAAGCTTTTCTGTGCCGCTGCTTGGAGGCTTCTCGCGGCGCGTTCCAACCGCTGAAGCTGTCCACGCCCACAGCCCGCCCTCCGATTACATCATGTACGAATCAGCACGGTATGAGGGGAAAAAAACCACCTTTTCCCCGTTTTTTAAAAAGCCCATGCGCTGACTGTTGGTGACTTAACCGGGCAGATTAAGGTGTGTGGAGTTTGCCAATTATGTACGAGCTAGCGCACTCGAACGCGTGGGCGGTGTCCGTCAGAGCTCGCGCTGCCCCATTTTATTTACCCCGTGTGGAAAAGGCCTATTTCATAGAGACTGTTAAAATCCCCCCTAAAATCAGGTCATCTTCCATTAACCCAACAGCAAAAATCAGATCCAGGGTATGCCCTGCCCTATGTGTTGGACCAATGACATGCTGAGACAGCCCTATAGTTGTTATTGTAGCCATGATGTCAGGAACTGAATTCACACACACAAATGTAACAGTGCTAATTCAATATTTATTAGGAGTGTGATACATAGTACAGGACTTCAGTGAGCGAACTGAAGACAATTAGCAACATTAAAAGCAAATAGTTTCCCATCCTGCCTGCGAGAGACCTTGGAGCTCAGGTTTCAGCCTAGCAGCACTTATCACTATATTCCTAGCTTTGTTTATCTAACAGTCTCTGGTTCTCATACTTTGCTACAAGCAAGCAGCTAATTAACTCCTACTACATGTTCCATAGCTGAAATATGGAGGGCTACCTGACACATAAAGTCATTAGCTGGCCCCATCATCACAGCTTTGTGTTGTTTGTTGAATTCCCCCTAGAACCACCAGAGGTATATCTAAGGTAGGACATATAGGGCATGTGCCTTGGGCAACAATGCCAGGGGGCATAAAATAGCTGTGCATGTAGGGGTGGGAGTGCGGGTTGGGTTAAGAAGATAGGGGTGCAACTTATTATGCTTGTCCTAGGCGCTGTTTATGCTAGATACTCCTCTGAGAACCACAGTCCTAAAGTTCCCCATTGCAACTTCTGGATCACCTTGGCCAGCTCAGACAAAGAGACTGCTGAACAGCAGGGTGGATGACACACCGGCATCATCCCTATTCTGTCTCTCTGGCCCAAGACTGGTGCCTTGGTGGACAGGTTTCCTCATGAGAAGGACTGAATCCTTATGGATGATGGCAACTCTTCCCCCAGCCCAGCCCTCCAACCTTTGTTGCTGCTGCACTGAGTACTGGGGTGGAAAAAGCTGGGACAGATCAACTCCTTTTTCTTGTTTTCTTCCTCAATGGATTTTTTTTCCTGGTTAAAAAGTATGGAGACAGGTATAAGAAACCACAAGAGAGTTACAGGTGGAAGATATAATCATCTGGAGCCCTTGTAAAATTCTGTAAAAGGAGTCAAGTGATTGCAGGCTCATCTGGAAGCACCCAACACACAGAAAACTTTTTGTGGCTAAACAGCTGCTGCATTTTAAAAAAAAACAATTAAATAAGACAAGTTTTTTTCCACCTTGATATCCTGGCTTTTCACTTCTGTTCAAAGATAATAATTATTTGTATGCTACTATTTTGAGATGTATCTGTTCTGAATTCATCCTGGTTCTATAAAAAGATGTTGCAGATGATGATCAGAAGCAGCAACACAAACCTCAGTCTAGACTTCCAAAACAGTCTGTGGCTAAAGACAATTGCATAAATATATGATCTCAAAGGGTAATCATTCCTTTTAGCCCTTTGCTTGGACAGAAAGCAATTTTAAGACAGCAGTTCTCAGTAACTTATGCTGTCTTATAATAATAACTCAAGGGCTGTGGGATTTAATGTTATGGTAAGTAACCTACAGTAAGATGAACACCTCATGTTTTATAAATAAACAGGAAAGGCAAGAGATGCTCAGCTGTTTCATGGTGCCCCCCTTCCCCAATGACTTTTCCTCCTACATAGAAAACATTAGTGTTACTATGATATAAATATGCAAATAAAACAGTACAAACATATTTAAGTTTCCTATCTTTCTCTCAGTGAACAGACTATTTTTTTCCAACAGGCTTTTAGAACTGAAGCTTTTTAAAGGAAGAATCTGAAAGGGGTGCTTTATTATATTAATTACACTGTTTTTAACCTGTTTTTTAAATCCTTTTTAAGTGTACATTTTAAATTGTTTTAATCTTAAGAATAGTTTAATTCTATTTTAATGTTGACCTTTTATGTTTTTGGCTCTATTGTAGAGTCAGCCCTCTACATTTGTGGGTTTCATTTTAACGGATCTGATTATTTGCAAATTTCTCTAGCCTCTCCCCCTTCCCAGGGACTTCTTTTCCAGGGTAACCTTCCTTCTCAGTGGCTCCAGTGAGGCCACAGATCCCTTTGAAAACTGCCTCTGGTCCTCCTCCTCTCCCACCAGCCACTGCCTGGCCAGCTAAGGGTGGACCCCAATCTGATTTCTCAGCACCACAAACCCTTTCCCAATGCCCCACACACACCCAAGGAAGAAGATGAGTAAATGATGAGGTATAGGGCCACCATGCTGACTCACCCCCATTCCTTCTCCTTTCCCTGACCTGGTTGGACCCTAGGTGCCTCCTCTCCCCACAAACTCAGCCTTTTTTCCATAGACAGACACATTTTGATGTTCATGTTTTTTCCATTTTTGCAGGGTCCTGTGCCCCGACCCCAGGAAATGTGGAAGGACAAACTGTATTTGTTTGAAATTGTAAGCTGCCTGGAGTCCTGGTTTTGTAGAAAATGGGGAGGGTACAGATAAAGATGATCACCAGCATCATCATTCAAACATGTCCTACACAAAAGAAAAGATTCAGGGCACATATGGCCTAGAATATTTTGTGCAAACTTGATCCATTCTGGCATTCCCGGGATCCACAGCCAATATCCTTGATGCCTAAGGATGATAGGAATCATAGCCTAAGACATCTGGAATGCAGCAGGTTGAGAAATGCTGGTTTAAGGAAAGGTACAAAAAGAAATGGACACACACACTTTGAATGGCACAAATTCCCACCCAAAAGTGAAGGTGGGACATTCCTTTCCGCTATGTCACAGTTTTTACCCCCTCATTCTGTTGAATACAGAGCAGCCATAAACCTCATTAAGAAACGGGGGATATTTTTGCACATGAATGTGTGAGGGGGTTAAAAACCCAATACAGGAAATGATGGAAATATGTTTCCCTCTCCCTCCATGCTGGGAGTGTATGCCGTTTCACAGTCATAGGAAAACCTCACTACATAACTTCATGCTTGAGTTGATTTGACTAACAAATTGAATGGGGAAATCCCTGTCCTCCTCCTTCCTTTTTCTTGTGCTTCGTTTGGGAGCTACATAAGGACAAGAACCACATAAATCTTTTAGCATCTGAAATACACATCAATAGAGTTTTCACAGTTGATGGGTGTTGTCATTTTAGTTTGAATGCTGCAAGCCTTGAGAATTCATATTAACAGTCAGAAATGTAATGATGGTATTGCTATAACCCTCGGCTTTAGGGAGACCTCAGCAAGAGTGAATGAGTCATGGGGGAGAAATTAGGTTTACATCGAGTAATTAACTTCTCTTTGTCCCAGTTTCTCTTCTCTTAAGTGCTGGCAGTAGGCCATAAGGGGAAAAAAACACACATGCAAGGAATAAGACAAATCACCCCCACTGTTCCTAGATAGGTTGGTAAAGAGAGAGAGAGAGAGAGAGAGAGAGAGAGAGAAAGTCAACTTAATAACAACTTCTTGTAAACTAGGAGTGGAAAATGTAATGAAATGTATTTATTCCAGAGGGAACAGAGCTTGGGAGAAATGAATTACACAAGTTACACAATGAAGCCATTTCAAAAAGTAACTTCCCAACCTCTGAAAGACAAGCAATCTTTTTGACTATAAGGTCTATGTGCAGTGGTAAGTGTGACTCCATACCAGGAAGGAGGAAGTAAGTTTCCTCTCCCTCATCTTTTTCTTTCATGTAGAGCAGTGGTTCTCAACCTGTGGGTCCCCAGATGTTCATGGACTTCAGCTCCCAGAAGCCCTGAGCATTGACCATAATGGCTGGGGCTTCTGGGAGCTGAAGTCCACAAACATCTGGGGACCCACAGGTTGAGAACCACTGATGTAGAGTCATATGGAAATATACACACACACTGCTACCCCTGTCAAGTGCTGGCTCAGGGACCAATGATGGCCCTGTATTACCACCCATGTTATGTATCCTGTTGTAAGTGATTGGTTGGTCAAGGCCATTTCCACACGGGGTATTTAAAACGGTGCAGTGTGTCCTTCACAGAGGACATCTGCACCTTGGAGCGGACTGGGTTTGGACTACTTACCTTAGATCCACACCTCAGTCTGCTCCGGAACGACCCAAGTGGTCCTCTAGCGTGCTTTCGAAAGACCTGATTTTTCCGGTCTTTCAAAAGCACAGAGCGCACCACTGCGAACCTGTTTCCTTGTGCAGATTCGCAGGCTCACACCAATGCGAGCCTGACATTTGCCGAGGGCGGGCTTTAGGCTGGCGAGCTTCACCAGTTGGTCGAGACCCACGACCAACCGGAAGCCACCATTTTGGACGCCGGAGCAGTGCGGAGCAACAACCTCGCACTGTTCCTCCTCACCCCGGACCGGACCGCCAGAAGATCCGGTAAGTAGCAGTGCCGGGCGATCCCTCTCCCCATGCGAAAATGGCCTAAGATTAGGAGGCTGTCTATAGGCCAATAAAGGCCTGCCTCCCAGATCTTGTGAGAGGGCTGTTATTCTCCAGAATTGGTTGTAGCTCACTGACAATGTATTTGAGTGATCTCTGCTGGAAACTGTAGGTGACCACTAGAGATGTTCTGTCATTTTGCATTTTTTAGTCTGTCTTGTAGCAGATGGTTCCTGGGTATTCATCTTGCCTTGTTAATTCAATCAGGTTTACTCCAAGTTGTAAATATAAAGCAATAACCTTGATATACAAATTAAACTCAACATCACTAGTGAATATCATAATACATAAATGATTTGAATCCATATCTTTATTTTCCAAGGCTGATCTGAGATCTGCTACAGCACACAGCTACTTAGACTACAGTGTCACAGAGACAGCATGGTATAGTGGTTTGAGCATTGAACTATGATCCTGAAGACCAGGGTTTGATTCCCTGCTCAACCATGAAAACTCATACGGTGACCTTGGGTGTGTAACAGACTTTCAGCCACAGAAAACCCCCTGATAAGTTCTCCTTTGGGTCAGAAATGACCTGAATGACATAACGACCACCACCACCTCATGGTGCCATTGTTTGTAAAATAACAACAACAATGATAACAATAGGAACTTATACATTGTCCCTAGAAATCATAACACAATTTTTGAAGGCTTACCATTTTCAGAATTGCTAATGTTCACATATGCAAGGAGCAATTCTGGGATCATACTAAAACAGAAACAGAACTTGGAATAGTTACTTTTAGACTACAACTCGCAGAAAGTTTCAATCAGCATGAGCTATACTGGCTAGGGCACTGCTGGAGTTTATAGCAACATTTGCATCCTCTCAACAGAAGTCCTAAAAGAATTGCTCTTTTTGTGACTAAAATCCTGGAAGAATGTAGATTCTAAGCACTGCAGTGAACATGCTTGTTGGGTGCACCAGGGTTGGCTCTAGTCTGAGGGGACCCTAGCAAAATATCCTACAAAAGTACTCACACAGGCTTACCTATCACTGGCAGTGCCAGTCACACTTCAGGAGTGTCTGTTTAGTGGATGTTTTAACTTCCCACAGTGCTTCAGAGTGTCTCATGTAGTGACACACCAAGGTATTGTAGGTAATTTAAATCAGGCTCACAGACCTAGCCACTTATTGTGGATATCCTGTGACCTATGTCAGTGCTGATGAGTCCTACTGAGACCACAGAGGCCTGGGACAGATAACCCAGGTTACCAGGTGTTGGTGTTGGACTTCACAAGGTGCTGTTGAGCCTGCCTAAAGAGCAATGATTCCCAAACTTGGGTCCCAACTGTTGTTGAACTTCAAGCAGTGATGTATTTAAGTCTTTTTCTCCAAGTCTCAAGTCAAGTTTCAAGTCTCTGTCTTCAAGTCTCAAGTCGAGTCTCAAGTCCTTGCAAGATAGTTTCAAATCAAGTCTCAAGTCTGGGAGCCAACTTTATACCCCAACCTATATTCCAGATTTTCTGGACAGAGTCAAATAAAGTCAGTTTTAATCATTTAAGCAGAATTGGCCCGCCACATTTGCAATTTTGCCATCTGCAGCTTTGGAAGTGAGGAACAGGATCCTTCTTACTCCCCATTACTGAAGCTTCAAAAGCTTTAGAAAGAAAGATCATTCCTCCACAAGCCTGTTGCCTAATACATTTGCTGTTCCCCTCTGAGAAATACACCCTGCACTCTGGGGATGAGTCTTGCCTTCTGCTCTTAAGAAAGGTTTTAGAAGGCTCCTCCAATATGCAATAGGGACAGGCTGCTGGGCAGACCTCAAGCCATTGCCTAACACCTTTGCTATTCCCCTCTGAGAAATGCACTCACACTTTGGGCTTGAGACAGATTGTCATGTGACCAGGAGGCTGTGACACTGTAGGTTTATTTCCAGTCTCTTAAGTGGACTTCCACCTTTGCAAAACTGGAAATTCCCTCCCAGTGTTTTACTAGGGTTCTTGCCAGCCTCCCAAAGCTGATTCCCACACTTGGAACGACTGGCAATCTCCCCAACTCTATTGGTATGCTGCCACTCCCCCCCCCCGAATTATGAATTACTTAGACCAGGAGGGACTCTGCCTAATCTCTAAGCGTAAGGATCTTCCCCCTCCTCTTTCCCCTGAGTGAGAGAGGTCCTATGTAGCGTGTGCCAACCCTGGCTTGGAAATTGAGAGAAACGGAGGTTTATGGAAGTTTTTTAATCAAGACATGCAAATAAACAATATATACTTGGGAGACTCCCCTCTCCCAGGTGCACTTAGTTACAAGAATTTACAAAACAGATATAACAGCACAGATACATTCTTAAGATCAGCCAATTCCCAAAATAACAACATCCCTAACGCGACTAACTACTTATTTCTAGTTACTCACAATTAGGTTATAGGCGTAGATGGTCTAAAGGAGGAGAGAGGGGGGTCCAGGAGACACAGCATGCCTGCCAGCTCAACTGGGCCAGCTCTCCCCTCTCTCTTTCTCTCTTTCTCTCTCTCTCTCTTTCTCTCTGGCCACATGGCCTCTCAGAAGTTTTATATTTTCCTCCTTGGAAGGATCCGGAAGCATCTCCAAGATGCCCACCTCTTTTCCTTTTGGTTGGTCAGTTCTCACCTTGTGACCTGTGATGCTGATCCTTTCCTTTTGGTTGGTCAACTCTCACCCTGTGACCCTTGATGTAATCCTAACATCTCATTAACCCTTGGTTTACCTGAAGAGAGAAGTATCTCCCTTTGATAAGCCTAGATAATGGGAAGCCCCATTATCACAGAGGCAAAAAGAGATGGAAGCATGGTTCAAAGTCGTAAGGTTTCTGGATGAATGTTATGTTACTGAACCAAGTGCAGCAAGTCAGTCACTAAAAATATACAAGTCTCAAGTCAAGTCAGTGCATCATCTATTGCTGAGTCAAGTCCAAGTTGGGTCACTGAAACAACTTAAGTCCGAGTCAGTTGACTGGAGTCTATATCACTGACTTCAAGTCTCCAAATTCTTGACTATTGGCCATGCCAACTGGCAGTGTGAAGTGTGTCAGGACTCAAGATTGGAAACCACTGATACACAACATGAACTGTGAGCTTAAAAATCATTGGTACAGATCGTTGTGTAATCACAAATGTAGTGACTCACCACAGACAGGCCATTAATCCTCTTCTTGTCTGCCTGCCTGCCTCTCTATTCATCTCCCACCCTCCTCATTTTTATACATGCCTTTTTCAGGTTGGCCTAATTTGTACTAGGATAACATAAGTTATATACAGTGAAGAGAAGACAGAAAATGAAGGCTGAGCCCTTACTCAAATTCAAAAGTAGATCAGCCAAGAAACAACAGGGAAATCTCTTCTTTCTTTATATGAAAGCAATTCTCACTTTGTAATTTATTGGCTTTTTAATTAAATTTACAGTCATGACACTTCACAAAATTTTATTTTGTTTGGAGTATGGAGATAATAAAAGCAAAACACTCTGTGCACCTAAATGTGTCATTTAAATATTAAATATTGTTATTATGTGTACTTAAGTGGTTTCAGGATTGCTGCCTAAATACCAAAGATTATATCTAGTAAGACCATTACCTCCTGTTATTTACACAAAGGATAAAGATCAGGGGAATATGCAAATGAGTATCTTTCCTAGGAAGTAGCTGTGCGTCTAAACATGTAGTACCTTTTGTTCATTGTCTATGTAGTAAATAAAGGAAAGCTACAGAGAAAGTGGGAGAAAGGCGAGAGAAGAAAAGGCTGCACCCTTAGTCAGGAAGAGTTATCTTTTAGAAGACTACTAAGAAGTTAGAAGCAAACTAGACTGGGTGCTATTCACTCTTCGTGATCATGTGAATGGCTGTGACACATTAAATAACTTTTTAAAAAATTGTTCAGTGTGGGGTCTCACTGTGTTTTTTGGATCATAGGGCCAAGTCTAGCTAAGGACTCTGGTGTTGCGGAAACAAGGCTGTGGAGATAAGCACCTACTTAATTTGTGTTTAAAAAGGCATTGATTAGAGATTGCTAATTGAGCAAAGTGTGTCATTAGTTTGGCTTTCAGTGAAGGACTGAGAGGAATTGGCCCACCTGAGGAGAGTTTGGTGACACCTTTCAAAAGGATATGATGGTGGTGTCGTTGCTGATAATACAGTGTTATCAGTATTCATGGTGTTTTATAGCATACAATAGGAAAAGGACCCTGCCCCAGAAAGCTCGAATTTTTCTGTGTTTCAGACAGTGAGAGATCAGTACATTTAGAAATAATTCTATTTGAGTCCTGAAAATGTTTTCCTCTCTAGAGATGGTCAAGGATCAACTAGTATAAAGTTCCCTCATTACGCTGTCCCTGTCACTTTGAAGACTGCTCTGCCGTTCTCTCCTCCCCTCTCCTTAAAACTTACACTGGTGGGAAAAAGATGGACTTATTTGACTATGTTCTCAAAGTGCCCTCATTTTTCCAACTACCCTCTAATTTTAAGAGACTTGTTAAATTTCTGTCCCAAATTCTCTGCACGTATAGGCTTTAAGGGCAATTCATTGAGAGAAGCCAGGCAGAGAGAGTGAGGTGGGATTTTGTCCTTCCACAGAACATCAGGGCTGATAAGGCTTTCTGGTAAGTAAATTCCACACACAGGGCACACCATCAAGAAAGTGCTCTCCCTTTCTCTCTCTCTTTCTCTCTCTGTTTTGGTGGGAACACTTGGAGGACAGCCACTGAGGCTGACTGACTCTGCTATTCCACAGTGACATACAAACCCCCATATGTTATTATGTGTCATTGAGTCATTTCCAGCTTATGACAATGATACGGTAAATGTATCATAGGGTTTGCTGGGGCTGAGAGCATGTGACACAACCCAGGTCACCCAATGGGTTTCTACGGCCAAGTGAGAAATCAAACCCTGGTCTCCAGGGTCATAGCCCAACTCTCAAACCACTACACCCCACCAACTCTTAATCCTCATATATAGAGAGGGAAAACTCAATTCATGATGATGTTCTCATACTTCCTTCAACAGAGATTGGTAGAGAAATCATACAGTAATACATGAGAAAAGAGTCCTTAGAATATGGGTGGACAGCTCATGGCCTGTGGGCTGCATAGGAATAGTTTTACAACCCCCTGCTGCCCCCACTTGTTGCTATTGAAATCTATGCTGTAAATATATAAGGATGCTGTTGAAATTGGGAAACAGCATGGGATAGTGGTCTGCGCATTGGACTATGAACCTGGCGACCAGAGTTCAACTCCTCACTCAGACAAGGAAACCCATTGGGTGACCTTCAATGCATAAGACACTGTCAGCCCAGAAAACCCTGTAGTACATTTACCTTAGGGTCACTATCGGTCAGAAACAACTTGAAGGCACACCACTACCATAACAACATAAGTTCCCCTTTCCAATTTCCCTTCCAGGAGGAATAGAAAAGTTGTGCCCTGCCTGGCTGCTCTTACACAGTGCTGGCAAATATATTCTTCCAGTGTCCCAGGGATCAGCATCATATATTGATCCATTGGCCTCAATTATTTCTTGCTTTCCTGGAAACTTGTGGCCCATGGCTTGGGGACAAGCACTAGTTCAGCGACCACCAGTTTGACTAGCGCAACTCTTAAGTATTCTCCCAAAGCATAGATAACTGCTTCCAGTTGTCCAGTTGAAACTTGGTTAAATAAATAAGTGGCCAGAAGTGCATTTGTCACTGATGACACACGCCTTGATTACATCTCATTTGCACTACTGTAACGCGCTCTACATGGGGCTGGCTTTGGAAACTGTTTGGAAACTTCAGCAGGTTCAAAATGTAGCAGTCAGAATCTTGACTGGGGCAAGTTGCAGGAAGCATATAACTCCCTTGCTAAAACAGCTCCACTGGCTACCTTTTCATTTCTGGGCACAATTCAAAGTGCTGGTTATGACGTATAAAGCCCTAAACGGCTTAAGTCCAGGCTATCTGAAAGACCGTATCTCTCTGTACAAACCAACTAGAACCTTAAGATCTGCTGGGGAAGGCGTCTCTCAGTACCACCACCATCCCAGGCTTGCCTGATGAAGACACGGGAGAGAGCCTTCTCAGTGGCTGCTCCCACCCTGTGGAACGCTTTTCCATAGGAGGCTAGGCATTCCCCCTCCTGCTCTCCTTTCGCCAGCAGGCAAAAACTTTTCTTTTCAAACAGGCTTTTACACATGGAATATGCTGCCTTGGAGTGTGGTGGAGTCTCCTTCTTTGGAGTTTTTTAAACAGAGTCTGGATGGCCATCTGTTGGGAATGTTTTGATGGGTGTTCCTGCATAGCAGGGGGTTGGACTGGATGACCCCTGGGGTATCTTCCAACTCTATGATTCTATAGCTTTATTTATTAACTGTTATAATTGGAATATCATTTTAAGGGTTTTTATGATTTTAGATCCTTTTGATTTTTTAACTGTGTTAAATGTTTTAAATGTATTTAATATGTTTAATTTTTTAAATGTGTTTTAATGTGTATTTATTGTTGGAAGCTACCTTGGATCCCAATTCCGGGAGAAAGGCAGCCAACCAATACAATCAATCAATCAATCCATCAATCAATCAAATTGCTAACACCACCACTTCTTCCAGTTAACAGCTAAAGTTAAATCTACTTTAATAAACAGAATTACTTGAATTAATAAACAGAATTACTTTAATAAGCAGAATAAATTACTTTAATAAGCAGAATAAACAAACCACTATTCATATGTAGCTCTTCCTGTCTTTTCAATGTATGGTTTTCATTGTTTGTGACTTTCACTGCTCCTTTTTATGTAGAATAAAAGTTAACTGCCCTAGGCTTTAATGAGGATAAATGACATATAAATCAAGCAGTGTCAATCAATGAAGCTTGCTCTTGGGCCCAATGAGACTTCTGGATGAATGTATGCCATATTGCCACTGTGGTAATCATCTTTCTTTTTTGCAAAAATCATCTCCACAACACACTTTTAAGAATACCAAAAGCTTTAAGCAATGCTTCAGGTGCCTGAAAAGGCCTTAAAACCACAATGTTTTAAAAACACATAGACAGACTACTCATGACCAATCGCTCACAAAAACTTAATGTGAGTATTTTTCTGTTTTCACCTAGAACTCCTGAAATTAAATGCATTAACCTTTGTTTGAAACCCTCGAAAACAAAGCTGCAAGAATCTCAGATGAGCTATTAAAATGGGGACTGAAGAGGGGAAATCCCAGCAATGAAATTAAAAGAGATGAGTCAGACAGAATAAACTGAAAAGTAAGCAGATTATTCTGAAATTAAGATACATTTTCAAAGTAGAGGAGTGCATTAAAAACATTTTCTCCCCACATGGAACAGTACAAAGCAATTTTAGCCTCGCTCATGGGTACCCAAATGGTTAATCACCCATTAAGGGGAAGTAAGATGGAGCATGCAACAGGGCCTCCATTAGCCATTTTTTATATTATCTAAATCTGATGCTAAATCTTGTGTCTGTTGATAAAATGAATTACTCATTTAATTGTGTTTTTAATGAACTGTGTGAGTTTTTTGTTGTTGTTTTGTTTTGTATTTTGCTCAGATTTTCATTTTAGTATCATCTACCCTCTTGAATGTCATTATGGAGAGGAGGAGAAGTGAGATAGAAACTATAATAAGTAAATGGATAAATCTTTTTTAACACTTCTCTTCAGCTGAAGTCTATTCATTCCATTCTTTTAAAGGGCTGCTTATAGCAGTTGCTTGGAGTAATAACAAGCCTCTTCCAAGGCCTTTTTTGAAACTAGGCCATGGGTCCTGAAGTAGTCCCATGGCTTGTGCTCTCTTATTTTTTTTTAAATTCTTTTTTTTTAAATTAATTTTATTATAAGATTTTTTTCTAACGTGCACTAAAAGTTACCGTTATAAAATTACAAAAAGGTAAACACTGGAAAATTTAAAAAAAAGAAAAAAAAGAGACAGAAAGAAAATAAGGAAAAAAGAAAGTAAAAAGTGACTTCTGATCATCTTTACAGTAATTCTTACGGCTTTCTATAACATTACAACAAATTCCCTTCTTTCATTAACCTACTCTTTCTAATCATCAAAACTATAAGTTACAAGTTCATTTTGTTTCTTTTGTTTCTTTTTCTCTTTTGCAAAAAGGTAAGAAGGAGTTTCCAGTCTTTGAGAAAGGTCACAAATGACGTTTCTCTAACCAAATTTGTCAATTTGTCCATTTCTGCTCAATCTATCAGTTTCACCACCTTCCATATACTTTTTTGAAATTTTCCTTAGCATCATAATACAACAAGTGCTGTTTCACTCATGCAGTGCATCAATATAACTCATTTAAAAAATTAAAAGGAGAAAGGAGGTGAAAATAAACATTATTTTTTTTATATTTCTTGGAATTACAAAGAAACCCACTTAAGAGAGGCAAGAAAATGTTGCAGCTGGTGCCAAGAGATGCCAGAAAACTGGTCGGAGCAACAGAAACAAAATTAAAAACAACAGCAACAACAAAAACCCTGAGAGCGACAGCAACAAATGCTACAGCCTCAAGCAGCCTCCTGACAGATTTGCCCTGTCTGGAGGATCCCACCGTTAAGTGGATTAGCTTGGAAAGGCAATAAACCACTTTTGGTAGTGGTGGCTTTTATTGTGAAGGTCTACTGTATCTAAAGTTATCTCGAAGCATCTGCATTTCCATCTATTTCTCACAAAATGCACAAATCCACAGTTGGGTTTTCTTTCCAAGACTTTGGGATTACCCCAAAGAAAGATGAGTCAGAGGCCTTTTCCGCACTTTGTTTTTAAAACAGGGCAGCGCGTCCTCCAGCGAGGACGTTTGCACTTGGGGGCGAACTGGGTCCGGACTACTTTCTGTAGTTTCGGACTTCAGCCCGCTCTGGAACGACCAGAACTGGTGGTTCTCCGTGCTATTGAAAGACCGCTTAAAACAGGTCTTTCAATAGCCCAGCGCGCCCCAGTCCATTGCTGCGCTCCTGTGTAGATCTGCAGGCTCACTCCAGCGCGAGGCTGCAGATCTTCCGGGGGCGGGCTTCTGGCTGGCGAGCTTCTCCGGTTGGTGGAGAGCTTCCACCAACCGGAAGCCACCATTTTCGTCCCCGGAGCAGTGTGTAGCGTGGGCACGCACAGCTCCGGATCAGCGTGGATCGTCGGAGGGAGCGCGCCAGTCTGGTGAGTAACAGACTGCCCCGTTTTCTTCCCAAAGTGCGAAAAAGCCCAGAGACTGCATTTACATAGCACTTCTTTCAGAGTTCATACAGTCAGCCCTCCATATTTGCAGGTTTGACATTGACGGATTTGATTATTTGCTAGTTTCTCCAACCTCTGCCCTCCCACCTCAGGTGCTTCTCTTTGGGGGAACCTTCCCTCTTGGTGGCTTCAATCAGGCCGCATAGCCCTTTCAAAACCCACCCCTGGTCTTCCTCTTCTTCTATCAGTCTCTGCCTGGCCAGCTACGGATGGCTCTCTGCCCAAATTCTCAGCATCACATACCCTGTACCCGTGCCCCCCCCCGTACACACAGCCAAGGAAGGAGATGAGCAAGAGAGAGGAAGTACAAAACCACTGTGCGAACCATCACCTTTCCCTGACCTGGTTTAGACCCTGGATGCCCACCCATGCTTCAGCCCCCTTCCCACAGACACACAAATGTTGTTATTTGGGAATTTTTCACTTTTGCAAGGGTTCAACACTTTTTGAGAGTGTTGGGTCATCTACCTCTGCTCTAAAACAATTCTTTAATTGTCTTCTTAGTAAATTTTATAGGGTAGCTTTGTGATAAGAATTTATTTTAAATATGGGTTATTTACTATGACATCTAATGGAAAGATTTTATGATACTTTAGCACATTTTAATTGCAAACCACTTTTAGCATTTTACTGAGGTGTAGCCATGTTCTTTGTTACAACCCCCCCCCCACTTGTGTATGTGCCTTCAGGTTGCCCATCGACTTATGGCAACCCCATTAATTTTAGAGTGTTTTCTTAGGCAACGAGTACTCAGGGGTGGTTTTGCCAATTCCTTCCTCTGAAATATAGCCTACATCACCTGGTATTTGTCGGTGGGCTCCCATCCAAATACTAACCATGGCTGACCCTGCTTAGATTCCCAGATCACATGGGATCTGGTGCTTTTTTGGTATTTAGGCTGACAAAAGGCTTAGGGCATCTTAAAATCTAGCAGATTTATCAGTGTCTAAGCCTTCAGGAGCCAAAGAGTACTTCATACGGCTCAATAAAGTTAATCTAGCCCACAAAACACTCACTAGCCTCTAAACTAAACTGCGCTTTAGACATATCATGAAATGACTCCTAGAAAAGGGAATAAAACACAATGAATGGAAGGCAGTAAGAAAATAGGAAGGCCGTGTTACAGGTGGATTGATTCAATCAAGAAAGCCAACACCCCAAGTTTGCAAAATTTGAGCAGGGCTGCTGACAAATAGGAGTCTTAGAGATTACTCATTCATTTGTGGTTGTTGTGTGTCTTTGAGTTGTTTCTGATTTATAGCGACCCTAAGGCAAAGCCCTACCATGGGGTCACCATAAGTTGAAACTGGATAGCTGGCAAACAGCTCCATTATACCTAGGTCGCAGTGGCTAGTGAGAAGCTCTCCCTCCAGGTCCAACTGAGGGTTCAAAGAGCAAGCAGGCAAAGCTCCACTGTGCCTTGATTACAACATCTGGTGAGAGGCCCTCAGTCCATTCCACCTCCCTTTGCTGTGGCTCAGAGGGGCTGGACTCATCTGCTGGGCTCATCCCCTCCCTGACTGCCATTTCCCTTTGCTTTGTGTTTCATATCGTTTTAGATTGCAAGCCAAAGGGCAGGGAACTGTCATATTAACAATATGTAAGCCACCCTGGGAGACTTTTTAGCAGAAGGGCTGGGTATAAATGCTCTAAATAAATAAAAAATTCACAAAAGCTTCTTTAGGATTCCCCCCCACACACACACACACACCATTTTTATGGGGAAAAGTAAGAGTAGAAAGACTCTTTATGTTAAGAAAAATTGGAAAAAGTCCTCCAAAGATAGATGGTTGATTTTATAACTGACACTGTAAAAGGGAAAATGCAGAGGAAATGTTCAATGATTGCTGACATATCTTGTGCCTGGTACATTCACCTAGTGACAAATCACCAAATTAATGTGGCTGGTGAACTCTGGACTTTTCTGCTCCTTTGCTTTGAAGGAGTGGACTGCTTGAAATCCATACCTGGCTGGTATCTGCGTGCCCATTTTGGAATCTGTCCTAGAAAAGGGAGTGGGATGCATGACTCACTGGAAGGAAGATATGCAGCTTTGGCTGGCAAATGTTTGAAACCTTACTAAACATTTTGGTGGCAAGTCACTTGCTTTTATCAAAGATATTTTTATTCTGATAATAAAAACGTAGGCTTTAGATACATACAATTCGATACAGCTAGTAAGTCATCACTGCACAATTCTAAAGCCTCCTTCAGCATTACATTTAATTTCGCTGCCAACCGACATAGCTGGTAGTTGGCAGGAATCTCTTATAAATGAATTTCTCCTTGGGTGATATGCAGTGTGATGAGAACATTTTTGCATGCCAAACTACTCCTCATCTTGCAATCAGTTTCTATTCTATTTTGGAAGGTAACAAAAATTAACACCATTCACTCCCTTTTCAGAGACAGCTGCAGTAGCACTGTCTTTAATCCAGACTAGGATTTTTTAAAAACAGTGAACAAAAACAGTGCATTCCAAATGATTATAAAATTACTAATACAACAACCCAACTTTGTATGGGTTAGAAACTCCTAGGTCCTACCCATCCACACTGGTATTCTCTCCCTTCCACTTTCCCAGATTTTCTTTCTCTCACCCCTCCAGCCATTCACACAGGAAGTCTCACTCCCCCGCAAACCATCCACCTCAGTGGACCTAAGTGCTTTTTCTTTCCTGCTTTATACTCTCCCCAATGCTCTGTCTCTTTATTCAAAGTCACATTTTCTCCTCCTCTGGTGCTGTTTCTCTTCCTCTACAATCTTTCTCTCCCCTCCTCCATTCTTTCTCTTTCCTGATCACCTTTCTCTTCCTCCACCCCATTGCTTCTTCCTACTGGCACATTCTCCCTCTGCAACAACCTCCTCTCCTTTCCTCCTGCCCTCCGTCCCGCCTTCCTTTTTTCTCTCAACTTTATGAAGAGGCTACGGGCTTTACAGTAGTCACACTTGACACGTTCTACTCCCTATTGACTGATATCTCCCTCCCTATTTTCCCGCTGAGGCCATTTCCGCACTACACTGTTATAGTGCTATTATTCCACTTTCAACATCCTGTGGAATTCTGGGGTTTGACGTTTAGGGAGGGGCCTTTAGAATTTTCAGCCAAAGAGCTCTATGGCCTCAGTAAACTACAAATCCCAGAATTCCATAGGATGTTAAAAGTGGAATAATGGCACCATAACACTGTAGTGCAGAAATGGCCTTAGAGATGTTTGGGGGATCTGTCACCTAGTGACTAAAGATGGTACTGCAGCCTAGAGCCATGTGAATTAATTAGAGTTTATTAATCCAGAATTCTTGCTGTCGTTCTGTGCTGTGAAGTTGACTGCATCTTATGGTGGTCCTATGAATGAGAAACCCTCAAAAGATCCTGTAATTAACAGCCCTGCTCAGGTCTTGCAAACTGAGAACCATGGAACTAAATCTCTCTAAGTGCATACCTCTACAGTTCCCTTATTATGCTCATTGAGATGCATATGTTTAGTTTCTAGGCTTTAGGGTTTTGGGAACTACACACACTTCTTTTATGGTTGATATGCAACAAAAGTTTTACAGATTCCTGTGGTTTCAAGTTTAAGTATGTTACAAATTGCTATTGACTTGTCTCCCTTTTCTTTTCTTTTTTTTTAAATAATTTTGTTGAAATTCCATCATATAAAGCATACATATATATATAATTATACAGTTCATTGAAATATTTCTGATAGTCTTCCTCTCCTCCCTAGATTTCATGTTCTTCAATTTAATTAACATGTTAAAATTAAAATTAAATGTACCACACTAATATATGCTAATATTTCATGATAGCTCCTACAGTAAATCCATACTAAATTATATGTCATATTATTCATCTGATCACATCCTCTTGATAAAAGTTATACATTTATATCAAGCATTGTTATCTGAAAGTACCCAGCAATTATCCTACGCTATTCTCCATTCTTTTTTTATCTCTTCATCAGATTTGCCCTTTAATCTCTGAGATACGGTACTATATCTGCATTCCTGTTACTTGTCTCCCTTTTCTAACCAGACTTGTACCTTACTTTCCTTGATCTGCAATAATTAGTCTGAGAATAACAAAACATCCTTATTTTCCCAGTGATAACTTACTGAAGTGCTTACTAATGCAAAAAGGTAAACTGTCCTTTGCCCAACTGATTATTGGAATATGTATTTTTGTCTCTGACCTGTGGTTCTTTCAAAGGCTCTGATGCACATTCACAAAGTCACACAGATAGAAGCTCTAGTCTAGGCCAACACATCTGGAGAGCAATAGGTTCCCTACCTCATCTTAAATGTCAGGGAATCACCCAGGCATACCCCCTTGTCAGAACTGACCAGCACCTAATTGTAGACTAGTTTTCCATTTTTTACTTTTCATATTTTATTTTTATTATTAACAATCAAAATACACCTCCTCACTCATTATTAGCAAATAAAATCCTGCACAGACTCACAGATGATTAAGTAGTGTTTGGAAAGATGCACTTCATTACTAAGAAATAAAAATCTCTCCCACTCATATTTGACAAACTACACTCCCAACCCGTCCTTTATTATTTTTAACCCTAACACAAATGAATTCTGGGGAAAAAATGGCATTGAGTGATTTCTGAGACAGTATCTGACCCCATGGGTATTCCGATGTATTTCAGGAGAAGAAAAAATGCTCCATGTCTGCAAGAAGATTTGTGGGGTAAGATTAAGGAACTATAGTCAAAAATATATGTGGAACAAAAAGGTATTCTGTGAAAAAAGTGCAATAGGTTTGTTGGGGCATTTTTTTTTTGATCTGAGCTATTTTTCTGTATGTGTTAAAAAAAAGTACTACTGTATTTGCTGGCCCATAAAACTCACTTTCCCCCCCAAAAAATACTGTTTGAAAATGGTGTGCGTCTTATACACTGGTGCATCTTCTATGTCAGCAAATAGTATTTGCCAGTGTATAAACGGGGTGCGTCTTATACACAGGTGTGTCTTATAGGCCAGCAAATACAGTATTTAAAACTCATAAGGTGATAATGCTTAAAATGTCTACCTGACAGGGATAGGGCCCTTTCACACTACGTACTGGCAGCACTATGGTTCCACTTTAACAGCCATGGTTTATAGTCAAAGGAGAGCTGTTTAGAATTCTCAGTCAGAGAGCTTTAGTCCCTCCTAAAACTATATATCCCAGGATTCCACAGCCACGGCAGTGTTAAAGTGAATTCACAAGGTTATAGTGGTATAGCATTATGTCTAAAAGACCACATCTCCCCCAGATATAAGCCTACCGGCACTTTAAGATCCTGGAGGGAGGGCTTTGTCTCCATCCCACCACCATCACTGGGAGCCTTCTTGGTGGCTTTTCCCAGGATATAGCATTCCTTCTCACAAGAAGCCTCCACTGGTTCCTTTTCTTCTTTCTTTCTGCCAGAAGGCAAAACCCTTTTTGGTGACCCAAGTCTTTGGTCCTTTCCGCAACTTACCTGCATCCAGCGCAGTTGCGCGGGGATCATGCAAGCAGACTCTTCCATGAGGCTCTCACATCCCCGCTGCTTCTGTTCTGCAGGAGGTGCCAGCCAGCTGGCAGGCAGCATGATGGCTCCACCTCTTCCTTCTGCAGCGCAACCAGGTATTTTCCCAGGCTGCGCTGGGGGAGGAAGCGCGAGGGCTGCAGCTCCGGAGCTCCGCACGGATGGCAAGTGTGTGTGGGGCTCCAGAGCGATGCGCGATGGCGCATCATTTTCAGCTAAAAGCTGAAAATAATATAGTGGGTAATTGGCGCCTGCTGGCCCCGGCAGCATCGCGCAGTTGCGAGGACGTCATCTGAAACACTCCTCGCAATGGCGCGACACTCCAGAGGCCCTTTCACATGACAAATGCCGTGCAAAAAGGGCCTTTGTTTACTGGCAGTTGTAGCAGGTTTTTTTATTGTGATGTGTTGCGCTTTTATCAGCATCATTATGTTCTAGCTGCCTTTTAAATTAATGTTTCTCATATAATTGTTTATTTAATTGTTTTTAAACATTTTTTTGTTATCCATTTGTTTTACAGTTACCTTGTGGGAGAAAGGTAGAATATAAAAATAAATAAATAATTAAAAATAGTGTGAAATTCTGTGTCAGTTCTTCAACAAGATGTGTCTCTGAAATACTAAAATGTCCCATCTGCTAGGATGAGGGTCCAATTTATATTCATATACAAATAATCTTAAAGGTACTTAAATTGGCTTTAATACAGGGGGAAATCCTTCAGGTCTGATGCTTACTGGTTGTTGTAATTTCCGACTTATGGCGACCGTAAGTCAAACTTATGGAGTTTTCTGAGGGCTGAGAGTGTGACTTGTATCACACATGAAGTAATCACTATGCTCATAAGTTGTCATTTAACTGCAATTTCTAGCAAGCATGTATATTGCTAGACCAAGAGCAGGATTATTTTAACTGTGTTTTTAATTTGATTTATTTCTGCATAAACTTTATCACCAGCAAAGGGTCATTTTGTTTGCATAATACCCAATGCATTACAGATGGATTGATTTAATTAAGGAAGTCATGGCCCTGAGTTTGTAAGACCTGTTTATAACAGGGTGATTTGGAAGTTGCCCATTCTTAGGGTCATCATAGACAGAAGTCAACTTGACAACAATTAACAACAATAACAACTTCTCACCGATGGTTCATTCCTATGCTATACTTAATTGTAGAACTGTTACCATAAACTGTAATCCATGACTGCTTGCTCATTTTGTAAGCCTCTTTACCCTTTGGAGAAAAGTGAAAATAATTTTTTCTTGACTGCAATTACCCTGTTTCCAAAATCAAGAAGAATAACACGCCCGTATTTCTTTCACTCCCATTTTCTTACTGTCAGACTCCTGAATGCGGCTCCTATAGCATCTTGTGCAGTTCTCCTTAATCACCAGTCCTACAACGCAGACCTCTTATCCCACCCCCATGAGTTTAGAAAAATATGTTCTTAAACAAATGCTACCGAATGCTCAAGTCCTTTTCATTTTGTTTATAACATACTTTAATGGAGAGGAGGAATCTAGATGCATTTAATCTTAGGCTCCTAATTATCCTTGCAAATCAGATGTTAGGTTGAATCATGAGATCAGCTCTGTCTTCCTTACTCTGATCAGTTTTCCCTCAATGAGTAACAATTTGCTTCTGGGCTCTCACAACCTTCTGGTTATAAGCAGAATTCTCAAGATGAATTAATTATTTTTTTTAGTTCCCACATTTTTTCTGCCCTTTTGCTACAGGACTCCAGGATCTTTCCACTGCACGTATGGCTCAGTTTTCTTTAGTTGTTACTCTTTTAGGATACTGAATAGTTCATTTGCTTTACTGTTTGCATGGAATAGCCAGTTTAATTGCCTTTCATGCACCTGGCAATGAGAGAACCTCAGAGATTTTCCCCTAGACTTATAATGCAGTTGGGCTGTGCATGTTTGTTCGGGAGGTGATCCCACTCTGCTCAGTAATAAAGGTGCTTAGGATTATAGCTTGAAAAATAATCAGACTCATTTTTAATAAGTCTGTAAGGAGCTAGTACCCTGCATTGTCCAATGTGCAATATATTTTTTCAGTAAAATAAGAACAGAGGATCTTATTTTTAATTCAAATTCTTAACAATATAACTTTTAAAATCTATTATAACTGAATCAACTTTGCCAGGATGAAACATAAATGAGATGTGTGGACTTTCTCTAAAGTCTTCACAGGCTCCTGTTCACTCAGGAGGAATCTAAACCATGGGTTCTTGACCCTTTTTGTGCCATCCATGCCTTTGGAAGTCTGGTGAAACCTGTGGACTACTTCTCAGAACTTTGTTGTTTTTGTTTAGCACCATCAATGTATGTGGTGCTTTACCAGAAAAAGAACAATAAAAAAACTGATCCCTGCCTTCAGGATTACAATCTAAAGGTGCACAAGGAAAGAGGATGGCAGTGAGGGAGGATATTAAATGCAGCAGAAACTGTCTCTCCTTTTCTCCCTCCAAGACCAGGGCAGTGGCAGCTAGGATGAATGGAGTCTTTCACCTGCTTCTGGGCATGGGCATGACAGAGCCGTGCCCGCCTTTTCTTTGCTCTCTCCGAGGCCAGGGTAGTGGCACATGGAAAGGAAGGAGGGCCTTTTATCTGAAAGATGTATAGTAGTAGGTCTGCAGGTTTCACCGCCTTCTCTATTAACGAGTCTAATAACTACACCAATTTTTGCAATAGTGATGATAGTAAGTGATATTTGAGGATATCTCCAATAACTGTAATGTGGTATGAAAATAGATGTGATTTCTACTGGTAACAAAGGCACAGGTACTGTTAATACTATGTGATTTATTTCCTACATTTATAATTGCAGGAAATGTTATATTACAGTTAGGGAAGTTAATGAAATAAAGATATATTTTTGTTTCTCTCATAAGTTCATGGACTCCCTAAAATGGACCCCAGGTTAAGAAAGCCTGACTTGGGCCAAGTTTGTTAGTTGAAACTGTGCTCTATTGGAATGGATAAAACTTTGGTCATGGATTTTGTTGCACTGAGTAGGACATACACCTCTCCAGTCCTATGCCTTTTAACTCAGAAGCAAACTCCCTCTGAACAAATCTTGCCAAGAAAACCCTGCAATATGTAGGAAATGGCTTGAAGGCACACAACAACACCAACAACATCCAACTGCATTTAATATCATTTACTACCATGTACATATGCAACCAGTTTCATAGCTAGCCACCACTAGGGCTAGAGAAAGGATTCCTTAAGTACAGTTGTGATTGTTGCCTTTGTCCTGTGTTTCTAAACATTGAAAGGCCAAACTAAATGTAAGAGTGGAAGCCACATTTGCTGAGCCATGCATATGCCCACATGAAAAATGAGTAGTGGAGTCTAATGTCAAGGAGGACATGTGGGTGAAGAAGAAAGTGGGGTCATCACTTACGGGACCATCATTTCTACATCCTCCCCACACCAGTACTGGAAATAAGTTGGCTAGAGAAAAGGTACTGGAAGGTAAAGAGATAAGTTCCCATTGCCCACACACCATTGCCCCACCAACATACAATGTCACAAATATATGTGGTCTGAGCAAATTTGTGATTAAAGAGACATGCCCCCTGCCACACCATCTGAGGTGATCTTAAAACATTTTGGGGGGGGGGCGAGGAAGGCACAGAAACTCAAACATACGTTTCGTGTCTTTATTCATTGTAGTGACAACAGTCTGTTTTCTTGCTACCCTTCCCTGGTGAAGGATGGGTCCTTCTACATCTTTTGGGGAGATGTTGTGGGTGCCTTTTTAAAAAAAAAATAAAAATCCACCAGCAAGGAAGCAAATAGGTGCACCAGAGTTCCTCATCCCTGACTTCATTCTGTAGAAATTAATTTTCTGTGGTGACTGGGCATGTACCGCCTGTTGACTAGAGTACTGACTTGAATGCACACGGATGCAAACACTTGTGCAAGAATCCCTGAGCACTGGTTGCCTTCCATGCTGCCTTGGAACATTCTACCACTGCAGAGCACAGCATGAAAATGGAAAATGTGCTACTCTGGTTTTAATCATATGCCTCAGTACATACTCGTAGGGCTAATAATTAAAATACCTCTAACTGAAACAGTCTTTTTTAAAAACAACATTGCAACATTTTATTTGTGTAATTACTTTTCTATCTTTTGAATTTTTAATCTGAGATGGACTGAAATGAAATTGAGCATGGGATGGGAATTTCCTTCTCTTTCAACTGGAAACAATGTTTTCTATGTACTGTTTTTAATTTAGTGGTGAATTCACTGCTCCTTTTCACCCATGTTGAACTGTGATATCTCACTGGAAGATGCTGTCATTTGTGGGTAGTGTGATTTTTGTTGTTACTGATAGCTTTAAAAATTCTGGAACTGTTGTATTTCAATAATAAGATCATGATTTATGGGAGTATTGCCCTTGTCTTTACAAGGGAAATTATTTTATTTGTCTCTGTAATTTGTTTAATTGCAATACCCCGTTCACCCTTGAATCAGTTAGTATTATTTTAAAATGCACGCTGGTTTCTGCTGCATTGCATTTCTAATTCTGTATGTAGCATTGGGATATTGTGTGTGTGTGTACATGCACATGCATGCACACAAGATGGAGGCAATTCCAGAAGTGTACTCTTGTAAGCCTATAATACCTGCAAGGCTGGTCTACTTGGGTAACTGCTGGGAGCCCTATGGTGATGCTGGCTGGAGGATTCTGAGAGTTGTAGTCCAAAGATAACTTTCCCAAGTTCTGTCTTTTTTTTTCCTTGCCCAGTACCCTTTGCCACAGTGTTCCTCACCTGGTATCATGCTAGTATCATTGTGGGGAATTTAAAGTACAGGACACCAGGCCTAGCCACCCAAAATCATTTTAGATAGGTACACCCATGAAGACCAAGGTCAAGGAATGTTGTGTCTGATGTCCTCTCAAATCTGGAGGCAGCCCTGAAAATTCAGAAGGCACCAAAACTCTACAACTTGACCCTCCTGACATTGTTGAACTGCCCAGCAGCACAGCTAGTGATGAGGAAAGATAAGAGTTGCAATTCAACAACATCTGGAGGGCCAAACAATCCCCACTCTTGGTTTAAACAGTCTTCTCTCATTTCCAAATAAACACGTTGTCAAGCAGGGCTTTATTTTCAGTGATGCGTTTTTTAAAAAATATTTTTTTATTGAAATTTATCATTAAATATAAAAAAAAAACCCTCCCCACTTCCAGGCTTGTTTCCCAGTTGAATCTGCTTATTTCCATGCCATTTATACATAGTTATTGCTTTCACCAAAGAGAAAATGTTCTTACATGTTACATCTTAGATTATTACATTGCTTTATTTTCAGTGATTCAGTTGGTGCAATTCTTCCTTGTGTCATATTGCTAGAGGGCCAGTGCGGAAGGAATAAAGTATAGATTGCTCCCTCTTGTTTTCCGATCACTTCCTGAATTTTCAGTTCTTTCTGTGATCATCAGCATCTTGTGTGTTACTTGAATAATTGACTAAAAATGCATGGGATTGGGTTGTTGTCTTGTGGACTAAAAATTGAGTTTACATGGGATGATTTTTGTGCTTGAGGTCTTCCATTCATAGAGTTGCCATAAGTTGAGATTGACTTGATTTGCAATTAAGAACAAATCTATTATATTATTCAGTGTCTGCACCACCGCTCCTAGAATAGCTCTCATACATGCATAAAGCAGCCTCTGTTGAGGGAATTGCTCCATCTTAATCCATCCTTGTTCCCAAGTGTATAAAGGTTTGCAATATCACTGTATGAAGTAAATCATGTTTTCCTTTTCCATTCTTATTGCTGTCAGTGTCAAGCTGGAAATGTACATAAGGATTTACATGATATCCAAAGTAGCAGATGGGCAGGTCCAAAACCATATGGCCTTTGCTGTAGTGCATGATGATAATTTTCTTTCAACAACTTGTAGCTCATGGGATTCTTTTTATAAATCCATTTTTCCATCAGACAATATTGGACAATGGGTACAATCTCCTGGGATGTGGTCTTATACCAGCTCCACTGCAGTGAATGAAAGCTGCACACAAACATGGGAGCTGAAGGCCTACTCATTTTAATTGAAATTGCTTAGGAAAATGTACTAGATGTGCCTTATGCCAATGAGAAATCCAGGCTAGGGATGTAATTTTCCACTGATTCTCTTCTGAATGGAAGCAAAGTAATTTTAGCAATTCTCTTTCCGTTGTGATAAACAATAAAGTTTTCAAAGTCTCTTCACAATTGCAGGACTACTCTGAGCAAAAATGATCTGTGAGTGTTTTGTGCAGGAAACACCATCTTCCATGCAGGAAATAATATTTCTATGTAGGCCTTTTTTCCTGCACAGAAAATACTGCTTTCCTTGCAAATCAATTGAATGCAAATTTTACACAGAATAAGTCCTGAGCTGTGAAGATTCTCCTCAGTCCAGGGGTCTTCTTGTCAGGATTTTTGAATATTTCTGAGTATAATTTTCACCCATAATCCAGACAAGTGGAATTGTGCAGAAAAGTCAACAATTGTACCTTTAAAAAAAAAATTAGCGGCAAATGATAACAGTGTTGGCTTTGTGGACAACAATGCCGAATGTGGAAAAAGGAAAATATAAAATTATTGTATTAACAGTGTTTATAGTTTTATTACCCTGTAATTATATTGCATCTCGTTGTTTTTTTTCTTTGCATGTCAGTCTCTACCATATTGCTGCCCCAACTTGTTTGAGAAAGACAAAGTTGGAGAAGCGATCTCTTTTATTATCCCAGCTGGTATTTGAAACATTTGGGAGTCTCTTGAATCTTACAGATTTTTTGTGTCATTCTTTTTTCATAGATATTCAGGGAAGGAAATTATAGGGCCAGAGCTAAACAGTCCCATTGACCACAATGAGAATTATAGGATCTTAGAGTTGGAAGGGGCCACCAGGGTCATTTAATTCAATTCCCTGCCATGCAGGAATATATAACCAAAGCAGCCCTGAAAAAGATGACCATTCAACTTCTGTTTAAAAACTTTCAAGGATGGAGAAGCCACCCACTTCTGAGGCATCTATTCCACTGTCAAACCATGGTTACTATCAGAAAGTTCTTCCTAGTGTTTATGTAGAATCTCTTTTCTAGTAATTCGAATCCATTGAATCCATGTTCTAGTCTCTGGAATAGCAGAGAACAAATTTATTCTATCTTTCATCTATTAAGATATTTAAGGATAGTTATCATGTCACCTCTCAGTCTTCTCTTTTCCAGATTAAACATACCCAAATCGCTCTCTTTTTAGGGAGAAAAAGGGTATCTGAGCATACGCTTACATTTCTAACAAGGAAATCAAAAAGACTTCCAAATACCTTCAAGTAAGGGGTGAGAAGAAGGCAATTGCTTACCACTGGCTCCCACTGAAAGGAGTTGCAGCCCAAAACATGTGAAAGATCGAACTTTCCCTGCTCCAGACTTAATTCTACACTTTTTTTTAAGGTAAGGCAAGGAATAGATAAGGCAAAATAATAAATGGAATAAATGGCATGGAATTAGAAAAGTTACTTTTTAGACCACAGCTCCCCAAATCCCCTAGCCAATATGGCCAGTGGTCATGGTGGCTGGGGGACTGTGAGAGCTGTAATCTAAAAATATATTTTCTCCAAGTTCTGTTATTTCATTGCCTTAAACCTAAACTCAAAAGCCCAGCAGTCCCTAGCCTTCTTTCAAACTATAGTTTATCCAGATGGCCGTGAGGTGTGATCTTTGTTTACGGTTCCATCTCATATACCCACAGCTTTGCTCTTCCTCCTCCCCGTAAGTTACAATCTAAGCATAGAAGTCAATATTGAAGGGCAGCAATTTGAAGATCTGCGCTTGGAGAAGAGAACCAGAAGACCATGTAGCTGTCCCACTATACAAAATACAAGTGTGACACAAAGATTTTTTCTAATAATTTTGTGATATTGAACAGCAGCCAATTTCAAATTCTTATGTCTGTTCGAGAGTGAATTTCTTACAATCCCGTGTGCCTGTATGAAGAAATAAGTCGCATTGTATTCAATGGAACTGACTTTTAAAAACTAACATTGCAATATAATAGGACTACAGCTTTACAGGATTTCAGTTTTAATTAACTAGATTTTATTTTTCTGTGGATATTTTTATTTAGTGAACATGTGTGAGTGGGTTTTCTGACTGCATTACCCAAGGACATAGATGCGGGACATGAGGACGAAGTTCCTCAAGAATGATAACCACACTGTACTTATGATATGAAACAAGGGATCTATGCCAATTTCCTGTCTGGGCATATTCGGTGTGTGAGTCACTTGGAATACTTTTGGCGTGTAGTCAGCTGTATGACTGAGCAGCCTGGAATCTTCAGCCCACCTCATCCTGTGTCCTGCCAGTGATCAACCAGTTCACACTTTCTTCTTGGCATAGGTTGTATTTTTGTAAAAGTAGTACAGGGAATCCCAATTTAGAAGAAGACTGCACTGTGTGCTGGAGAGCGGTCTGTCCCTCCCCCTGCCCACACCAGTGCCATGATCTAGTTCCCTTCCGCAGAACTGATCTTGCAGAAAGAAAAATGATAAGGCTTAAAGAGTTACTCTCACACTTATCTGTGTAAGGCAAAGAACAGATGAGGCAAAATAATAATAAATGTTATGGCATGGGGATCAAACTTAATAGAAGTTCTGGCCCAGAAGCATCATCAGAGTCATCATCTGAAAGAAAGGAGGTAGAATGTGATGCACAAGCTTCTGCACTATGGCCATGACTAAAATCAGTGAGGTGTGCCGCTTTTTCAGGATTAAAAAAATTGTACTGAGATCTCCAGCTACAAAGCATTGGATTGCTGCTTTGGCTCTTACCTTTAAGCCCTTTGGAAAGGGAATGTAGCTTCTCCCCACCTCCTGCCATGGATTTCTCTGTAAAACACTATGTACAGTCCATGGAGGCACTAAAGACCATACAACAAAACAGACTGCATTCATGCATGTCCATTCATCTCTCTCTCTGTCTGTCCCTCTCACACATACATGCACATATAGGGGGGAAAGAGGGAGAGAGATGGAGAAATCATTAATTTCTGGTGACTTTACAACTCCATTGTTTTGAATTAAACTTTCTTTTTCTGCTAAATCTCTGTAGGATGGTAGCCATTCCCATTCAACTGAGATGAGTCAAATGATTTGTAACCCCGGCTTTAACTAATACTGTCCACTTACAGTTTTTGATATAACATTAAAGCAAGAAAATGAAAGCTAAATCAGGAAACAGCAGTTGTGCTGATCATGCTACCATCATGCTGTTTTCTCAGTTGCAAACTTGGTTGAAGAACAATGCTTCTGTGCCTACTTAACAGATGTTCACATAAGTAATTATTATTGTTAGAGGTGCTAGGTGATCATCCTTTGTTGGACAGACAGCTCGCCTAAAGGTGAGGATGACTGACTAATATTATCAGTGAGAGCTAATTAAAAAAAAAAACATTCTCCTGACAACTGGCAATCTCTTTCTCTCTGGCTTTTGGAATGTAGTACCACTCAGGAGACAGGCAGATAATGAGTTTGTAGCAGTTGCCTTTCGGACATAGGTTGCCATGGCTGCTTGCAGGGGCAGCAGGTTGCTTGAAATGCAATGGCTCTTTGATGAGATATCAGATTAGCTGGTTTTCTGCTGCTGTAAGACAACCTATTTGTTTCTATACTCTCCTCTTTTGTGCATTGTGTATGAAGTAAATTGGGCAGTGATGTCACAGATTTTCAGTACTCTCCTTCACAGAAAGCTATGGACGGTAACAACTCTGTAACTATTCACTGCTTGGAAAAGTGTGATGCCATCTCTGAAATACCTTAATATTCTCCCTACCTTTCTCTTTACTTACAACCATATCCTGGAATATTTCACAAGTGAAAATGAGAACTTGTGCGGCTAAGAATCATTAGAGTTTCAAGATGACAAATGCTGTTAAGATGGCAGATGCTATTAATGTCGAGATGGCAAAAGTTATTAATGAGAAAGAACATGCAGGCTTGGAGAGGCAGTTTGCTTGTGCCTGAGTCTACTGGGAAAGGCAAGATTCAATCCCCTTTTCTCCTCTCCACCCTCTCCTGACTGAGTTAATTGAATGCAAACTACATTTTGTACTTTGAACTCAGTTTACAGCAATTGAAGTAAGCTGAAGACAGAGGAGGAAAGTGAGAAAAGGAGAGAGAAACTGGGACATTTTTAAAGTTACTGAAAAAGTGGGATGATAGAAGACTGTCCTTGCCAAAAGAGTACAGTGGAGGGCATGTAAAAAAAACTCCTCCTAAGCTCTCCTAGCCTTTATCTACACACCACAAGCTTCTTTTGATACCCATAAAGTTCTCCAGCACTTGCAACCCAGCATCACAACTCCAAGAACTTGGGCTCAAACCCACAAAAACAAATATGGTATCTTTTCTTTCCTAGTTCAGGAACAGCTATTCCTCTTGCTGTGGTCAGGGCCCTCTGCTATAAGGAAAAAGGAATCCTGACCTGATGGACAATCGTTGGTGCTGCCTGAGCCAGTGGAGCTATTTTTGCTGTCAAAGCTGAACCTGTGGACTTTTTCATAATTTCAAATTTTTCAGCAGATTGGCACCACTCAGAATGAGCAGAACTATTCTTGAAGACCTCTAATAACCAATGTTACTCTAATGTTGTAATCTGTAGACTTTTATCTCAGGCTATTTAGATAATGTGGTGATTCTTTAAGCATCTTTTATTTCATCTAGATGTATTGTAATGTATTTGTCTCATGGAAACTACACTTAGAATCATAGAGTTGGAAGAGACCAGAGGGGCAATCCAGTCCAATCACCTGGTAGGTAGGAACGCACATCAAAGCATGCCTGACAGATGGCCATCCAGCCTCTGCTTAAAAACCTACAAAGAAGGAGACTCAACCACACTCCGAGGCAGCATATTCCACTGCCAGACAGCTCTGACCATCAGGAAGTTCTTCCTGAGGTTCAAGTGGAATCTCCTTTCCTGCAGCTTGAATCAATTTTTCCTTGTCCTAGTCTCTGGAGCAGCAGAAAACAAACCCGCTCCCTCCTCAACATAGAATCATAGAATCATGGAAATGTAGAGTTGGAAGAGACCACAAGGGCCATCCAGTCCAACCCCCTGCCATGCAGGAAAACCCTCAAAGCACTCCCGACAAGTGGCCATCCAGCCTCTGTTTAAAAACCTCCAAAAAAGGAGACTCCACCACACTCCGTGGCAGCACATTCCACTGCCGGACAGCCCTGACCATCAGGAAATTCTTCCTGAGGTTCAGGTGGAATCTCCCCTCCTGCAGCTTGTATCCATTGTTCCTTGTCCTGGTCTCAAGAGCAGGAGAAAACAAGCCCACTCCCTCCTCGACATGACATCCCTTCAAATATTTAAACATGGCTATCATGTCCCCTCTCAACCTTCTCTTCTGCAGACTAAACATACCCAGCTCTCTAAGTCTGTCCTCATAGGGCATGGCTTCCAGGCCCCTCACCATTTTGGTTGCCCTCCTCTGGACCTGCTCCAGCTTATCCATATCCTTCTTGAATTGGGGTGCCCAGAACTAGACACAGTATTCCAGATGAGGTCTAACCAAAGCAGAATAAAGTGGTACCAATACCTCCCTCGATCTAGACACCATACTCCTATTGATGCAACCAAGAATTGCATTGGCTTTCTTGGCTTTCGCATCACACTGCTGACTCATGTTCAGCTTGTAGTCTATTAAGACTCCTAGATCCCTTTCACACGTACTGTTATCCAGCCATGTGTCCCCCATCCTATATTTCTGCATACCATTTTTTCTGCCTAAGTGTAGGACCTTACATTTCTCTCTGTTGAAATTCATTTTGTTAGCCTTGGCCCTGCTCTCCAATCTGTCCAGGTCCTTTTGAATTTTGATCCTGTCAACTGGCGTATTAACAACCCCTCCCAATTTGGTGTCATCTGCAAATTTGATCAGCGTGCCCTCTATTCCTTCATCCAAGTCATTAATGAAGATATTGAACAGCACCGGGCCCAGGACAGAACCCTGTGGCACCCCACTAGTCACTTCTCTCCAGGATGAGAATCTGCCATTGGTGACCACCCTTTGGGTACGGTCAATCAACCAGTTCCAAATCCACCTGACGGTAGCCCTGTCCAGCCCACATCTTACTAGCTTCTTTGCAAGAATGTCATGGGGAACTTTGTCAAAGGCCTTACTGAAATCAAGATATACTACGTCCACAGCATTCCCTTCATCTATCAAGCAAGTAACTCTATCATAAAAAGAGATAAGATTAGTCTGGCATGACTTATTTTTGAGAAATCTATGTTGACTTTTTGTAATTATGGCATTGTTATCTAAGTGATTAGAAACTGACTGTTTGATGATCTGCTCCAGGATCTTTCCAGGTACTGATGTCAGGCTGATTGGGTGATAATTATTTGGGTCCTCTTTTTTCCGTTCTTGAAGATGGGGACAACATTTGCCCTCCTCCAGTCTGCCGGAACTTCTCCTGTCCGCCAAGAGTTTTCAAAGATTATAGCAAGAGGTTCCTCAATGACCTCTGCTAGTTCTTTTAAAATCCTAGGATGCAATTCAGTGCTGCATTTCCCCCACTTCCTCACCTGCTCCCCAACTGCCTGGTTGAGTGCTTTGTTACCCTCCTTGTCGGGGCTCCCTTAAGGGGATTCCCAAAAGCTGTCAAATTGTGGGGAAAATTAGCTTAGAGCACTGTTTAGCTACGAGAGGGAGGGCAACATCAGGACCTTTTAAGCTCTATGTCTACGGAGTCAGATCAGTGAACAAAAACAATTCAGAATAAACCAAATAATGTTTTATTGGAAAATAAAACAAATAAGACAACAATCACACACTAGCTAAATAAGAAATAGGAAATAGAAATGAAGTCAGGAATAAGCAATACGACCTTTTCAGAAGTCCTGAGTAGATGGAGAGAAAGTGGAATTCTCTTGGGGCTCGCTGTGCAAACTGACAGCGAGACGGGATGAAAATGGAGAAAGGCACACAGACTTGTCACAAATCAGGAGTATTTATGCCTGTGATTCATGTCATAAACTTTGAGATCAAAGTTAACTTTTGAAATGCACCAAAAGGCTTAGAAGTGGAATAAAACATATCAATCATGCAGTCCAAATGTCAATCAATGGCACTTCTATGGTCTGTTATTTATGGGCGCGAATCAGGTATCTTGTGAGATGAAAGGAATAGCATCCAGATCCCAGATAACATTCAAGTCACGGCTTTTTGAAATGCCTGCTTTAGAGAGGAAGTTGTAAACAGCTGCTTCCTTGTGACTGTTTTTCTCAGGATCCTGGCAAACACTATAAGCCAAGGTGCCACCGAAAGGTCAAATTATTTGATATCACAAAGGGATATCTAGTGCTCAAAGTTAGGTACCTAAATCACAGTTACAGCTTGTATCCTTCTGGGGAAAAACTGAGGCAAAGAAGGTGACATCTCTTCAAATATTTAAACATGGCTATCATGTCCCCTCTTAACCTTCTCTTCTGAAGACTAAACATACCCAGTTCCCTAAGCCGTTCCTCATAGGGCATGGCCTCCAGACTCTTCACCATTTTGGTTGCCCTCCTCTGGACACGTTCCAGCTTGTTGATATCCTTCTTGAATTGAAGTGCCTAGAACTGGACACAGTATTTCAAATGAGGCCTAACCAATGCATAATAGAGTGGTACCATTACCTCCCTTGATCTAGACACCATGCTCCTATTCATGCAACCAAGAATCGCATTGGCTTTCTTAACTGCTGCATCACACTGCTGACTCATGTTCAGCTTGTGGTCCACCAAGACTCCCAGATCACTTTCACATGTACTGTTATGCAGCCACATGTTCCCCATCCTATATTTGTGCATTCCATTTTTTTCTGCCTAGGTGTAGGACCTTACATTCTCTCTGTTGAAAGTCATGTTGTTACCTTTGGCCCAGCTCTCTAATCTTTCAAGATAATTTTGAATTTTGATCCTGTCCTCTGGAGTATTAGCAACCCCTCCCAAATCTGTCATCTGCATTTGATCAGCATGCTCTCTATTCCTTCCTCCAAGTCATTGATAAAGATATTGAATAGCGCTGGGCCCAGGACAGAATCCTGTGGCACCCCACTAGTCACTTCTCTCCAGCTGTGACTATTTCTTCAATACAACGATTGAAGGTTCAGGAGCCCTGACATCTGTTCCATCTGGCTACCCTACAGGGCCAAGTCTGGTTATAGTACTGGTTAGTACTTTTATGGGAGATTGCCAATAACAGGTGCTGTAAGCTATATTTCAGAAGAAGGAATTGGCAAAACCATCTCTGAGTATGCCTTGCCTAAGAAAACCCAATGAAAGTAATGGAGTCACCACAAGTTGACAGCCGACGTAGAGGTACACATGCACATGCACACATACACTCTACTAAAACTACAGAGCACATTGCCAGCAGGGATACATAAACAAAACCAGAACTCTGTGAAGTACTTCAAATCTATGGTTCCATTTCCAGACAGATTATTCAGTTAGCTGTTCCGTTAAATGATTACCAAACTCTGGCCATTTCTGCACAGGCTTAAGGAAACTGTGCAGAGCGTCCTCCAGGGAGGACGTCTGCACCTGGGAATGGAGTGGGTTGGACCTACTTAGTGTAGTTCTGCACCTCAGCCTGCTCTGGAATGACCTGAAGTGGTCGTCCAGTGTGCTTTTGAAAGACCGCTTCAAACAGGTCTTTCAAAAGCATGGAGCGTGCCACTCCATGCCTGCGCTCCAGTGCAGATTTGCAGGCTCGCACCAGTGGGAGCCTGTGATCTGCCAGGGGCGGGATTTAGGCTGGTGAGCTTCAGTGGTTGGTGGAGAGCCTTGACCAACCAGAAGCCACCATTTTCATCCCCAGAGCAGCGTGGAGCGGCGGCCACGCACTACTCCGGACCAGCCTGGATCCAAGCGTGGAGCCAAGAACTCTGATAAGTACTGGCACGGGGCGATTCCCTCACTCCGTGCGGAAATGGCCTCTTTGTAGATACAGTTCTAAGTTTGAAATAGCGAATAGCTTAAACATTTTTCAACTTACAAAGAGATGTGCAAATCAAGAAGAAAGTGGTAAAATAAACATTTGCTCAGTGAAAGCTACCATCTTCTCTTTGGTTCTAAATTTCTCTGTGGTGTTGTGTATAAAAACAGCCAAGAGGAAAGTTTCTGCTTTGCCTGTTTCTAAGCTGGCCAGTTTGACTGCCTGTTGAATCCTTCAGCCTCAGTCCAGAATACGGTCGGAGGCTCTGTTTAATAAAGCTTTCTTCTGTTTACTGAAGGATTTGCAGCATCCCAGTGTTCACAGAATTACAAAAAGCCACCAGGTACTTCTGACATACTTTTGACATGGGAAGGTGTTAGTCTCTCTGTCTTTCAGATGGTGTCGGCTTCTTTAACAATGGAGCAGTATTAAAAAGAAAGATACATACAGGTACATAAAAAAAAACACAGGTCCAAAAAACCATTATCAGTGTAGGTGTTTAAGAGCTTTGTAGTGTTTCTGTGGTAAAATGTTGTTTGGAATGAGTCATAAAAACCACAAATAGTTATGATGTTGCAGGAGCCCAGAAAACACAGAGACCACAGAGCAACGTCACGAAATGCTATAATTGTTTAGAAATTATGCATTTAAGGGGGGAAATAATATAGGTATGAATTAGAAATAATAAAGTAGAAATAAAGTAGAAGCTGGGGGCTTAGGTCAGAGGAACGGAGAAAGATTTAAGAAGGGTAAAAAGGTCACGAGAGCCAATGTATCAGGTAGCCAGGATGTTGATCACGTAGCCAGGGTGTCGTTTATTGACTGGCTGTGGTAATTGCAGATTGTAGATAAGCACTTTCCAGGGTCTGAGTGCGGGGGTAATTAGTTAGTAACAGCATGTGGTATTTGTGACCCCGGAGGGGCGGACCGAGACATGCCTGCAATCTTTGCTTGTGATCTTTGTGTATGCTGTGAACTTTGTCTATAAAAGAGCTGTGAAACTTGAATTCAGGGCTTTTGGTCTTTTGGAGACATCCAGCCAAAAGCCCACGCGTAATAAATTACTCTTTTTCTTGCTCTGTGGTCTCTGTGTTCTCTGGTCTCCTGCAACATAAACATGTACCTAGAAACCTCTCAAGTGCTTGATTTTCAAACTTTCTTAGAAACAAGGTCTGGATTCCTGATCAGGAAAAAAGAAGGCACATCGTCAGTCTGTTGTTGCTTTCACTCAACAGATGGCCTTTGATCATATCTATTGTGCAATTTCCAGCAGCTAAAATGGCCTTTTTTAATAAGGCTTAACAAATACAAAATTATAAATCACATATGACCGTTAAATAATAGTGGTAAGGATCCTGCATCATCAAAATAAATATGATGACAAAGCGTTTCTGAAGTACTATGGATCAGGGCACAGGGTCATATCATCTGCAGTGCTCTCCAAGTCACAGGGAATGTCAAGAACAGGCAGCTAGAGAGATTCTTTTGAAACCTGCTGGAACTGCTTGTCTCAGTGTGCCCTCAATTGGAGAGTGTTGAAGGTGTCATTCCCCAGCGCCCTGATCTGCAGTGCCTCAGAAACCCTTTGGGTGGGGTGAGCCCTGTCTGAAATGGTAGGTTTTGGAGGTTGCGTTCAGTCTTGCTGAACAGGACTTTTTTTTTTAAATCTACAACTGTGCTTGAAAGCAATGAAAATCAAAGTGATATGAAACTGATATAACTGTGTAGTGAAGATACAGGTATTACATCTTGGATTTTTTTCTCACATTCTGTTTCTCTTTCTATCTCACTCTTTCTCTCTCTTTTCTATATGAACCCTGTTTCAGGGTTACAAAAGGGAGGTCCAGATTCATAACAGGAATATTTTTATGCAGACACACGACTACATTTGTAGAGTGTACAGTAAATAAACATAATTTGGAAATTGAAAAACGCTGTTGTGCTTGTATAGCAAAGTGAGTTTTCAGACGGACTGCACAATACCAAATCAGAAAAGAAAGAACTTCATTTTGCAATTCTTCCCCCATGTAAAAATGTTCTACAAATAGAAAATGTTGGCTCAAATCCTGTATCAACTTATACTTAACTATGTACTTAACCAAAAAACTCAATAACCCCCTCAAACCTGATTAAAATGTCATCCAGCTATGCTCTCCAATCACCAGCAAAATGGACCTCTTTGTCCCCATGCTGCTGATGCCCAGTAAAGTAAGTTGGGAGGTAAGTTACAGTTGTGGCAATAGGGTTAAAAATCATGACTAGTGAACATGAAACAGTTGCCTAACCATAACTGTTTCAGATTCATGCTTGCTGCTTAGTCACAATTTTGATACCATTGCCATTATCATAGCTCACCTCCCAACTTACTATGTCGGGGATCAGTTGTATGGGGAGAGGGAGGTCCATCTGCCGGTGATTGGAAGACACTTGAATGATGTTTCCATCTGGTTGAGGGGGTGAGGTCAGGAGAAGTTACTTAGTTAAGTATAAACTGATACAGGGTTCTGGCCCACTCCATCAAGAGAATAGCTGTAGCCCAGCTCTCTATATCGGCTCCCTTGGCTTTCTCTTTCCAGGGAGTTTTAATGTAACGTGTTAATACAAAAATATGATCCAATTTCTACACTCTAAAGTAGTCATTTTACTGATTCAGAAATCTACTATTACCCACTATGGAGGAATGGTTGCTAAAACAGATAGGTTTAGCAGAAATTGACAAATTGTCAGGTTTGATTAGAGAAAGTTTATCAGTGACATCTCTCAAATGCTGAAAACTCCTTAAAAACTTTTTGCGAAAGAGAAAGAAAGAAGGAAAAAAAGAAAATGACTTGATCATTTTTGGTTTTGATGATAAAAAATAGGTTATTGAAAGAAGGTAATATGTTGTAGTTTTGGAGAGAAAGATATGAATAACTGTATATATGACAACCAAAAGGAAGATTGGAAATAACTTTTTTCATCTTTTCTTCTTCTTTTTTTTCTTTGTTTTTTTGTAATTTTTAATTTTTGTCTTATTGTATCTGAGTTTTCTTTTTTCAATTTCTGTAAATCTTAACTTTAAAAAAAAACTTCATGAAATTTACACACACACACACACACACACATATATATAAATGTACTGTGCTATCATATTCTGTTCCATGTGAGGACCAGACCTGAATTCAGTTAATTTGACTGCATTTGAATTCATTTAATTCAGTTTAATTCTGGGAGACGTAGTAATTGGGTTCTACTTGAAAAATAAGAGCTCCTGATCTTAGTAGAAAAAGGATCAAACCATATAGAGAGTGGTTAACAAAACATGTTTTAATAATGTGACCTTATCTTCATTTCAGGAAGAAAATTGAAATTACATTGTAGTAAGAAAATTAAAAGTACTTGTTCAGATTTTAATTTGAATGTGAAATTTTACTCACTGTGAATATATAGACATGTGGATGGATTTTTCATGTTCTGCTTTTGGAGGGCATCAAATTCTCAGAAATTAAATTTTATAACATGCCCAAGACTATAAACTATTAAACCCTGTTGTACCATAGTTATCCAACAGCATTATTTTTTTAAAAAAATATTTAAAATATAGAATTAATGATGTATAAATGTTTCTCAGGCTTGATCTGCCAATTATAACATGCTGAAAGAAAGTATTATTCAAATATGTTAAACGTGGACATCAGATATTTGGAGAAAATTCAGATTTTCAAAAAATATTCGGCATCAAGTCCACCGTGTAGAATTTGGCAGAAATGTTGAAATCTGAGTTTACTTTGAGTGAGACTCAACAAATCCCTACGTAATACCTATGGCAGTTTCAGGATTACTTCCTATTTAGTACTTTCTAAGGATCTTTTCCAAGCCAGAGCTTTATCAATTACAAAGTTGCAACAATCAGTGTTTAAAAGAGTGATTACATTTCTCTCCCCATCAAACATAAAGGGACACTCATCATGCTTTGTACAATGCCGCCCTAAGACCTTTATTGCCATGATAAGTAAAGTAAAAGAACAACACTTTTTTTTCCCTGTACCCTAAGTTTTGTATAAAGTGGCAAAATACATTCTCTGAGGATTCAGAGTTCTGATGTATACTGTTTTTTTTAAAAATGAATCACACACTTTGTGGGAGAGATTTTGTGAACTGGTGGCCATTTTCAGGTTCAAACCTGCTCCTCAGCCTAGCCAATATATATGTTGGCAAAGGTGGGAAGCCCACAGATCTACTAAAGATGGACTAGGCCCGCAAGGCAGCCTACTCACTACCATTTGGCAAAGGGTAGAGGAACTAATCACTAGCAAATGGGAACAGTGACTAATCCATCAAAAGGACCCACCCAATGGAATGACTTCTGACATTAAAATTCATCAGCCATTTTTTGTGACATATGGCTTTGAACTCACAAGTGGACCATGGAGGAATGTTCACCTGAATTCCCGAAAAGCATGATGTACATTTTAAAAAAAACCATCAGTGATAAGTCAAATGCTAGTATAAATCTCTTCTGTGTTTGAGGGATAGTAAAATATTTGAAGAAAAAGCAGTTCCACTGTAAAAAAGTAACTTTCCAAAAATCTGGGAAAATGTGTTTGTTTTTTGTTTATTAGAATGAGGCACAGGTGGTTATTGTTTTAATATATAAATAAAAAAATATGAAGATCAAATTTTAAGGAAACACAATTCATTAATGTGTAAAGCAAAAGCATTAAACACACAGTCAACGCAATGCAATAAAAGTTTTGCATACATTAGGGTTTGCAATATGTTTGTCCTTGTCAATCAGACATGGTCAAAACAGTTAACCATGTGTTTTTATTCTCTCTACACTACAAGGATATCCCTGTTTTTAACATGTTACTTCAGTTTTAATACATTTAAATTTATTTTCCAGGCAGTTCCAATAATTTTTATACTTCTTTGCTTTCAGCTTCAGTTAATGAAATTACCTTTAAGGCAGCAAAATGGTGTGTTTTAGCATGCTTTCATAGGTATCAGCCAGTTAGATCTTATAATCATACTAGCACTAGCAGACAATTTGAACCCGCAATTTGAACTTTTTTCTTTGTAACTGTAGATGCTGGTCTATGAATATAATAAAGTTTAAGTATGTATGTAAATAAGATATTAAAAGTCTATCAACACTACATAGCCAGGGCTCCATCTTACAGAATCCTGAGATTTATAGTTGATCAGGGTCTTAAAAATGAACAGTGGTGGTGGTATTATTATTATCATCATTATCATTATTATCTTTATAACCTAAATTGTTCCCAAGATTGGGATTGAAATTACAAATGACAATGATTACAAATTAAAATTAATCACAATACAGTTGCAAAGATGTAAAAAGTCAACATTAACATAGAATTAAGCAATTAACAAAATTAAAACAATTTGAAACATTTACTCAAAATGGTAAACAGCAGTTGTTGTTGTTGTTTTAAAGAGTAAGCTTTAAAACAATACAGCATCCTCTTAAAAACTTCAGTTCTAAAAGCCTGTTGGAATTTTTTAAAAATATCTTCACCAGCAGATGGAAAGACATGAAGGACTGAGTCATTCTAGTCTTCCTTGACAGGGAGAGTCTCAGAGGTTAGGGGCAGCCACTAAGAAGGTAGCATCTCTATGGCCATTTCCGCACTAGACTTTTATAGCGCTATGATTCCACTTGAAACATCCTATGGAATCCTGGGGTTTGCAGTTTTGGGAGGGTCTGGCTGGCCCCTCCCGAAACTGCAAACCCCAGGATTCCATAGGATGTTTCAAGTGGAATCATAGTGTTATAAAAGTCTAGTGCGGAAATGGCTTTAGACTGTGAAGGTGGTGAGAATGAAAAACGGCATCTCATGAGGATCTCAGGGTCTAGGCAAACTCACATGGAGAGATATGGTTTGTCAGCTTGGACCTAAGCCATACAAGGTTTTATAGGTCATAACCAATACTTTAAATTGTGCCCATAAACAGACCAGTGAAGTGTTGGAACAGGGAAGCTATTTAATCCTTTGGGTTGCCGAGTGTCCTTCATTATAGGGGATGTCCTTTATTTGAGAAAAGCAGTGTTGTGTAGTGGTTTCAGCATATCGGTTTGATCTAGAGTGAATTACAGTGGCAAACTGGGGAGTGAAGAAAGATATACAATTTGAACATGATTGGGGAGCATTTATCTTTTTGTAGGTAGTACACTGGAGGAATAGGGGTTGAGAATGATTAAAGATATATGCTGATTTTCCCTCTCAACCCAGTTTCATGCAGACAGCTCACTCAACAACCACTACACCAGTGGTTCTCAATCTGTGGGTCCCCAGATGTTCATGGACTTCAGCTCCCAGAAGCCCCAGCCACTATGGTCAATGCTCAGGGCTTCTGGGAGCTGAAGTCCATGAACATCTGGGGACCCACAGGTTGAGAACCACTGCACTACACTCAGCTCAGTTCATCATCTTTCTGAAGGAAGGCACCCAATTTACCTGCCACTAAGGATCTTGGAAGCTAAGCAGGATCAGGTCTGGTTAGTGCTTGGATGGGAGACTGCCAACAAATACCAGGCGCTGTATGCTATGTTTCAGTGCAAGGAACTGACAAAACCACCTCTGAGTATTTCTTACCTAGGAAAACCCCATGAAATTCATCAGGATGCCATACATCAACAAGCAACATGAAGGCACATGCACACAAGGCAATCTTGAAAGAACTAGGGTAGAACCAGGTCTAAAGGTTTGAAGTTACAGGAGAGTAGATTTCAACTGAACATTAGAAGAAACTTCTTGACAATACGTGTGGTTCAGCAATGGGGCCAATTACCTAGAGAGGTGGTGGGGTCTCCTTCTCTGGACATCTTCAAACAGCCCCTGGACAGCTACCTGCTGGGAATGCTTTAGCTGGGGAGGATCTGTTGAGCAGGGGGCTGAACTCAATTACCCATGAAGCCCCTTACATCTCTATGACTCTATGACTCTATTGGGTGTTATGTTTGCAGTAGACAAACAAGTGGCACAAACTTCTTTGTGGATTGTTCTGCATTGCCCCATTGGAATGGGTCTGTGACACATAAACAAAGTAGTGCTAATTTAAATAGGGAAGGAATTTCTGATGACTGGGACTATAGCTTTTATTTTGCCCCCATCAAATGACTTTCCACTGCAGCATATCTAATAAATTATCCCTTGTATTCACCTTGGAGACTAGGGCTTGATTTCTCACTTGGCCGTGGAAACTCACTGGGAGACCTTGAGTGTGTCACATACCCTCAACCCCAGAAAACCCCCTGATAGGTTGCCTTAGAATCTCTGTAAGTCAGAAACAACTTGAAGGCACACAACAAGAACTGGTATATTCTTTTTCTGCACGTAACCATTCCTGGACATAACAGTGTCTGATGAGTTACTATTGGAAAAATAGATCTTCAGCTTTGCTTGTCTAGTGATGTTTCTCTAATCTGGAGACCAAAATAACTCCAACAAACTAACCATTGAATTTGAGATAACGTGAAAACTAACATCATACTTTGCAAAATTGTGGTTTGGACTACAATCTATGAATGTGAAATTTCCATTAGCGTGATATCATATAACAGGAGACCAATGGTAACAGTTTCAATTTCATCTATCCAGTCTATTAAATATATGGTATTCCAATGGATTTGATACTGGAAATAATTGTACTATTTCATCTTGGTATATTTCGGTTTTATTTTTCTTTTAATGTTTTTCCATTAGTAATTCCAAATATGCCTCTGAATGTTGTAACCCAATATTTATAATCACGATCTGCTGACAATGGGGGTGAGATATTTATCACCTGCTGACAGATCCTATCTCAAGGAAGAAAATTATTTGATGTTCATTGAGCTGGAGGTTAGCCAGATGGAAACGTAGATATCAAGATCTAAAAGGCTGAAACCCCTGAGTAACACCCAGTCACGCATCCAGAGGAAGACCTCAGAAAGGCACAAATACATTTCAAATGGGCCGACTGCAACTTTGACACCTTGAGAGACTAAGTGTCTCCTGGATGAAGTTAGCAATCACAAATTGCAGGAACTATAAAGCTGAGGTCCATCTGCATAATCCAGTTTCTGTCCTGTCCCAGGAAAAGGGTCTGCCCCCTCAGAGATGTTCTGCCCTATAATTGGGTCCCATTATGGGTCTCTCTCTCTCTCGGGCTAGCTTGCGCTCTCTCTCTCTCTGTCGCTTTGTCTGCCGATCTGTCCCCATGTTTTCCCAAAACAGCAGCTTTCAAGATTCGCTTTTGTCCCGTCAAATTTTCCCTCTCTTAACATTCTGAAACTCAGTAGTCCTTATGTGCTTGTGTGAGTGAATGCTTTGTATGAATGTGAGGAAATCTTGCCAATTCTACCAAATAAAAGACCATTTAAAAGGACACTTGACTTCTGTCTTTCTCATGGAGTCTGGCTCCATAAAAATAGAATAAAAGATCTTGCTGCGTTGCCCTCCGTTTTATCAAGCAGTGCTCCGCTAATTTCCCCAACCTTTGTAAAATCCAGGTGTCCCCCAGGGACCCCCAGAAGTCAGGGTAACAATGTGACTATGACTATGAAAAAACAGAGGACTGAATTCCTTTTGGCACTATTCAGGTATGCTTTAACTCTATAAAATTATATAGCAGTTCTTTTGTTTCTTTCGTAGGGATTTGACTTTCAGTCACTGAGCAAGCAAAACACCTTGAGTACTTGCAAGGTTTTAAACAATGTTGTATTGAATTTACATTGCTGAGAGAAAAACATAACTCTCTCTGTGAAGATATATCTATCCAAAGTGGAAAAACAATTTCCTTGTGAATGAATCCTTGTAGTCTTTCATTTGATGCAGCAGACTCCGTTTATCCTTAGGAAAATGCATAATGGTCTCTTGCAGCCTTGTTCAACATAGTAAGGAGCTCAGAGGATGCATAGCATACAAACCATGGGGCATAATTTAGGGAGCCAAGAGGCAGTCTTTCCCTTGTTTTTTCCATTTATGTGATTATTCTCTTTATGGGATTAAATCTCTTGGTGGAATGAAGTGTGATTGTAACCACATTCAGAAACAATGTTAATGCAGTGAAGTGAGGCTATTAGTGCAACTGTACTCCCAATGCATAGAAAAGTGACCCATTTTTGAATTACAGCTCCCAGAATCCTCCACCAGCATAGTTGTGGTTTCTGGCATAACACTCTCAAAATCACACCCCATTCATGTGTTTCTGGATAGGACAAAGGGAAATGTCATGCTTTCCCATGATTTAATGGTAAAGATGGGGGAGAAATGAAATACAGACTGGAATCAGGGAATGTGTGGATTTCTCTTTCAGACTGCTGTTTATCCATTGGGGTCACACATAGACAGTGCATAGAGGTATCTATAAGTTTGATTTCACTGGGTTAATTGTAGCTTCAAAGGGCAATTCTGTTTGGGGAAAAAGAAGAGGATAGTGAGGTAAATGCTCCATCTCACTTGCAGCTGTCCCAGTTCGAACTGCTATTAACATTTTGTTTTTTGTTTATAAAAGCATAATGTTGTACCTACTGGCCTCCTATGATCAGGGCTATTTGGCAGAGAGAAGGGACAACATCAGGTGGAAGATATGGAGCAGACAGTGGAAACTTTCAGCTGTTCCTTCTGAGCTTTTCCACTCCTTACCAATAGGCCATGTCCCCTCTGAACTGGCTTGCTGCCTTCACATGTGGTGGAAGAACCTACTTCATCGCAAGTGCTGAAGTAAGGTTGAACTTCCAATTCAATCAACTTCAGTGTGTGGAAATGAGTAGGGGAGGGGAGCTTCTTCTCCTTTGCCTCAGGCATCAAAAGTCTGGGCTGAGCCTCCCTGTCATTCTTCTTGTTTGGCCTTTTGTCTGGAAGGTGTTGAAGAAAAGGCTTTTGTACTTTGCTGTACATCTTGTCTCTCTTCCTGCCCTGCTTGCGTCTCCAGATCATGCAATCTGACACATGTTAGATAACATAATTTCCAACTGTGTCTCTGAAACAAAGTATCTCAATCCTACATATAGAATTAAAAATGCAATGCAACAGAAGCCAGCTCACATTGTAAAGTACATAAAGTACATACTCATACCTGCTAATTGTCCCAATTTGGCAGGGACAGTCCTAATAAATCCTCTGCCATCCCACTTTTTTAGCTCCTTTTAAAATGTCCCAGCCCTTTCTCACCCTCTCACCCTTTGTCCTCAGCTTATTTCAGTTTCTGCAAACTGAATTCAAAATGAATTCAGTGAAGGGAAAAGAGAGGAAAGAGAGGAAAAGAGAGGAGGGAGTGGGTCATGCCCTGTCCCGTAGACTCAGACACAAGCATACTGCCACAGCCTCTCTTAGCTTGTGTGTTTTTCTTCACAAACAACTTTTGCCATCTTGACCACACCCTGAGGTTGTTTGGTCACACATGTCCTGGTTTTCATTTGTGAAATGTTGGAAGGTATGCAGATTAAACCTTCCACTCTTGCAGCCCTAGTTATGCAGCCTATTGGGGGGGGGGCGTGATCAGGCCTAGTGTGTGGCAATGCCACTTTTCGTTTCCAATTCCTGAAGCCAAAGTCTGTTGAGTTCAAAGGCAATAGGAATATTCAGGTGTTAAGAAATGCTCATCTTCTTTATTCTGTTGCCAAAAGCCTGACTCATTGGGTTCTTCCCCCCACCTCAAAGTTTGCATATTCCCACCCCCCCTCTATCCTAACAAGATGGATAAATGAACACTTATTGTGTACAGATCTCTCAGTATTGTATTCAGATGAGTAACACAGAAAGGAGAGACGGCTGAGACAAGTCTCTACGCCTTCCTTTCTCCAGTGTGCAGTTTATTTGGCAAGCTTCTTTCCAAAATATCTTGCAACCACTGAGGGAGGAAAACAGGGCGAGGGGGAGGAAGGTTGATATGTAATAAATTATTTGACACCTCACCCTGTGGCATCCCACAGCCATTTTCAGCATCCTTCCCAATACACTGCATTCTGCAGTGTTGGCATAAATTTCCTAGGTAGAAATAAAGGAAGAGTTACAAAATAAACACAGACATGCGCCATCTCATTAGCAGCTCCTTATGAAAGATTTTTCCTTGGGTCAAATGACTAATGCCCTATTAAACCTTTATAAACCTCTCAATGGATGGGGGGGCAAGTCTAACACTGGGGCTGCAATCAATGAAAATCTCATATATTTCTTTTCCAAAAAGGAGGGAATCCGGACACAGACAACACCTGTCCATGAATAATTTTGATAAGGTATCGTTGGTTTTGTTGGCTGTAATGGTCAATGATAAGAGCTTGGGAAAGAATACTTGTTGAACTGGAACTCTCAGAATCCCTCGGTTAGCAGGGCCGTAATTCACATAGGTCACAAAAATAATGTTTTGACAGTCTGTCAAACCTGCTAGGATTAGGAAAGATCATGTGGCAGGGTTGGTTCAAGACATTATTTATGAAATGATTGATTCCATTTTCATTTTTATCTCCACCTTCAGAAGTTTGTTTGTTGGAGTTATCTGGTCTCCTAATTAGAGAAACATCCCTAGATTAACAAAGCTGGAGATCTCTTTTTCCAACGCTTATTAAAGCAGAAGATCTGTTCACAACGTAATCTCATCCCTCACTCCAACTACAGAAGCTGATCAGACTGGCACAGATGAAAACTGGGACATGTGTGGCCAAGCAATATCAGGGTGTGGTCAAGATGGCAAAGTTATTAGCAAAGAAGAACAGACAAGTTAGGAGAGACTGCAGCAGTTTGCTTTTGCCTGAGCTTACTGGGGAGGACAAGACCCTACCTTTCCACTGTTTTGCCTCCTGCTGAGTTAAATGAGTGCAAACTACTTTTGCACTTTGAACTTAATTTGCAGTTAATGAAGCAAGGGAGGACAAACTGGTGAAGCATGAGGAGGAGAGAGAAATTGGGACATTTCAAAAGCAGCTGAAAAAGTGGTATGACAGATTTAAATTGGGACTGTCCCTGACAAATCTGAGTAGCTGGAGGATATGCGGCTGAATTTTATACTGGTGCAGGACAGCATCTACCTCTACACTTAATAGGAATATTAACTCAGGGTACACAAGGCAAGAGGTATGGAACACTCAACTTTTTCAGAAGAAAGTGGCAGGGCCCTTGCTATCTCCACACACCATCTGCCACCTGAGGCAGCTTCCTCATTCTGCCAATGGTTGGGCTGGCCTTGATATGTGAATATTATGTAGCTTCTCTTTTCTGTACACATAAGCTATGCACACAGAGCGATTGTTCCTTTCTATCTAAATTCATTATCCTGTTATGAATGCACATAGAAGGGATGACATCTCGTGTACAATCCCAGCTCCTTGTTTCACCAGCGTCTGCCCTACTTTGGATGGGTATATGTTATAGTGCAGGACATTCTTCTAATTATTATTTTTAAGTTAAGGATGGTGGGTGGGGAATGCACTCCTTGGTATTAAGTGGTGGAATCCAACTGGCTTTGACTCTGCTCTTCTTCCAACAAAACACACCAATGCAGTCTGACACTTGTAAACCACATTGTGCTTGAGGGAATTTACACTCATCTAAGTGAACATGGGATTGCAGTGTGGACTTTGGTTATTTCAAAGAGCTGGTGAACTGCTCCTGTGCCATTCTGTTCTCTTAGGGTTTTTTTGTTCTTGCTATTTTACAACTTTGCCCCCACAGCTTCTGCCCCGCCATTTTGTTCTTAACAGCATGCTGAAATCTTAGATTTGCCAGAAGAATCAAAGTTTCCTCTGATCACAAATAAGTGGGTGGGTGAGGCTGAGTTACTTTCCTCCCAGCTTGAATTCGTTGATTATAAACTGAGATCCAGATGCTGTGACATTCTAAGATGTTTAATAAAAGCCTGGGGAGGGAAGAAAGGCAGCCAAGTAATTATACCTGAGCATATATGCAAGGAAAACAGTACCTGAGAGTTGGCTTAATCAATGTGAATGATAATATATATATCATCAATATATGTGATCACTTTCAATGATAAAACCATTTTTTCTAGATTCATATGAGTCAGATATCCTAATTTAATTAAAGATAATTACAAGGAGTGGGACAATAAAAATCAGATACAGATTTTAATTCAGTATAATTTAAAAAAAAGATTGCTTTGATTAACATCTTGTGTTTTCTTCTGCCTGATTACATCATTAGTTTAGAGATAACTTACAGTTTTACTGCTCCATCTTATTTTATTCCAAATTGCAGGGAGATATGCAGTTGCTCTTAGAGATTTCCCTATGTTTTTTGCCATTCTATTTTAAAGCAGCACAAGATCAAATGAGGTCTGATAATCTGATTGTACTATTGAGTATGAAATTATGGCTTTTTAATTTATCATTTCTTGTTACCTGGCATGAGAGGTCAGTTGTAGAAAAGACAGTTTAGATTTGCTGTTATTAATTTCCACCTCAGCCCAATCACATAGGCACATCATAACCAAAGGGAAAGGATATGCTGCTGTGAAATTTGCAAATGAGATACTCCTTGACTTGGATTAAAAACTAACACTGTACCAGTAATGAAAGCATGTAAAAGTAGCTAATGAAATCAATTGGTTATGTAACCGAGTCTTCATTATCTTAATTAAAAGTAAATCCATCCTTATGTAGGAAAGAAGGAAAATGTGGTTCTTTGTTGGAAAGATCTGATACAAATACAGGCAAGGTTGAGCCATTTTAATTTGTTGGAGGCTAAAAGGTTAAAAGTACCATCCTAACTACTGAATGTGATCATCAAGGCTCTTTCACATTACAGCAGCGGTTCTCAACCTGTGGGTCCCCAGATGTTTGTAGACTTCAGCTCCCAGAAGCCCCAGCCACTGTGGTCAATGCTCAGGGCTTCTGGGAGCTGAAGTCCAAAAACATCTGGGGACCCACAGGTTGAGAACCACTGCATTACAGTGTTACAGCACAATGATTTCACTTTAACTGCAATGGTTCCATTGTATGGAATCCTGGGATTTGCAGCTTAGAGAGAGACATTTAGAATTCTGAGCCAGAGGGTTCCTCTGATGCATTGCTAAATTATCATTCCTAGGATTCCATAGAATGCAGCCATGATGGTGAAAGTGGAATCATAGTTGTGTACTGTGAAAGATCCCTCACTGATCTTAGTGAGACTTCCATATGAGGGGGGGGTGTGGGATCTGCTAGGGATATATAAACAGTTGTCCTGTTTTTATTTATTTGGCACTGCTTTTTGTGGAATACACTTAAGATGAACAAGATGAAATGCATGTGTATCCAGTTAGAGGGCTTACCTTCTACTTCAATCAGCAGAAAGTTGACACCATTCTTAAATACAATAATAATGATAAGATGTTGGTGTGGGCAATTTTTTTTAAAAAATATTTACTTGGTACCGGAAGGTCATCAACTTTGGTTGTCATGCTGTTCTCTGACTTCCAGGATGGCAGGCAAGTCCATCAATTGGCCAAGATGGGCCAAGGGGTAACAACTACTCTTGTTTATGCATGTTAAAAAGAATCGAGCTAAACTAATCACTGAGATTTTTTCCATTAAAGAGATAGTTTAGTCTTTCAGTATATGGTTCAAATGATCAATCCTAGTGACTCATTGAAGGCTCTATTTGATCAGGAATAAGGAACTTTGATCCTCCTTCTACAATTCCTTAACGTTTACCAAGTTGGCTTGGATTTCTGAGAGCAGAAGTTTAGAATGAAAAGAGGATCAAAAGTTTTCTTCCTCTCCTGGAATGATTACATACGTCAATTTAGTTTTCTTGACATAAACCATTGGTTTTCAAATTGTGCAGCAAGGATCCTTGAGAACTCCTGGGACATTTAGAAGAGTGCTTCAGTGAATTGACTAGAGTAGTACTAAGGGTTTCCAGAAAGAAGTTTACCTCTCTGCCACACCTGATCCTTTTTTATATATTTTTAGGGCTTTATTGACTATATTCTGAGATTTATAGACACTCTCTCAACCCAATCCCCTCAAATAGTAAGGTTTGAGACACCAGAATTTAGATAAGGTGGTTGAAGACATCTGTTTGTCATAGCATGCAGTTGTCCTCAACTCTGTATTTTACATTTAAGGTACTTTGTTTTATGCTTAATTATCAGAAAGTAAACATGACTTTAGTTTCAAATCTGCTTGCAGAGACGTGTCCTTGTGGAAACTGTATTGGGTGCAAGGAAAGATTGTTAAGTACAGGGAATATGCATTTTCTGTAGTAACTAATTTGACTCTGAGAAGGATCCTACAGTGACTGCTAGGGGATTCCCAAAGGCTAAGGAATATGAAATCCCTGATTGAGCAGATAGATAAAAAGTGATATTGGCCAATCAGTGAAAATAAGGAAGCAAGAAGGTAAGTTAAAATAGGCATCCAAAGGAAATGAAAATGAAGGGCAGTGTATCACTAATGATTCCATCTGTCAAGTCCAATCTCAACCCTTGACAAAACTCTTAAAGGCAGCGCTATATGTTGAACTTTGTCAGGGCATTTCAACTTGTTGCTCTATGAGCAATCATGCACTTTTAGCTAGAATTGGGAGAACCAAAATTACTTGGCATGATCAAACTTGTTCTCCTATTGTAGCTCTGATTAAAGCATTTTTTTAAAAGGAAAAAATACTAATCCTCTATCCGGCTGACTCATACCAGCTGTTAAATAACTAGATATTTAGGTAAAGCTGAACACTACCTATAAATCAAAAAATATAAAATAAAATGACCAGTCCCTTCATGTGTGGAATGCTGTGTCTGTCACTGCTTGATTTATCCTGACTAGGTTCTTGGATTTTCTTAAATGGTTGTAATGTAACAATGATAACAGTGGTTTCACACATTATAGGAGTGGATGGGATGTTATAGAGATAGGTGGAAAATAAGGCTATGCATGGCACAGGGGTATTCTGGGGGGGGGGGGAAGAACTCACCTAAATGTGGAGTGTTACTTTCCTAGAAAGTGTTAGGGTCAGGGCTAGCTGAGACATGTTGCAGTTTGAGGTAAGTGCAAAAATTTGTATATACAGAAACTGACTTGACTGGTAGCTGAATGGAATGGAAGAGTAAATTCCATCTCATCTAAGGGCCACACACTAATTTAAGGGGCCCAAGCCAGGATGTGTATAGTGTATACTCCAATAGAGGGACAATAGCCAAATAATTCAATAGGAACAGCCAGGAGGCTGCCTTGGCCCTCCCAACGCCCAAATTGGCTACCTGAGGCAGTTCTCTCACTCTGGCTAAAAGTAGAGCTAACCCCTGATCTGAAAAGTGTGTTTTCCTAAATGCTGAGATCTGCTATTCTACAAACATATTCAAGTGTTCCCTGGTGCACATGGAGCTAGCATGGTGATGTGGATGTGAGAGGAGGGACACACATTCCAGCCTTCATTCCCTATATATCACTGGCCCGATTCTTCCTCACTTCCACAAGCATAATGATAGTATGAAAGGGGAGCTAAAGAGATTCAACTGTGTGGCATAGCCATGTTGGATAGCTGTGTGATACCTGTACCATGTCAGCTGTACTGCCACAGACTCCTGCAAACAATCTAGAGCGCCAATCAAAGAGGGACAGCATCATCTTTCAGGTGCCCTCCATATCATCACATTAATACATTCTGGGTTTTATTTCAGACTTTTAAAGGAGTTGTCCAAATGTTGAACCCTAAACCCTACCCCCAAATAGATTTAGCACCATGGATTGCTCCTTTAAAATTCAGAATAAGATCCAGAACAGCTTCGCCTTCCCTTTAATGGTCAAGCCACCAACCACCACTAGGCCTACAGCTGAATTCAGGTAGCTTCCATTTTAGCCCTTCACTAACCTCTCCAAGATCAGGAACAGCAGAGCTTCTGAACAAGGAGAGGCAAGGAAAAGGACTAATATAGAGCTACTGTGCTACTCTCCCCTCCCAAAGACATATATTAGCTTTGTTCACAAATGATGGTGGCACTTAGAAATGGAGCAAATTGAATTATAAATGGAAATCAGCACACCACTCAGAATGGTGCATTAACATTCAGCAAACTACACATAATTTGGCAGAGCTTGGAAAAATTATTTAGGGTGGGGCTTCAGCTCCCAGAATATCCCAGCAATTACATTCAGTGGCCATGTTGGCTAAGGGATTTTGGGAGTGATATCCTCAAAAAAGAACTTTCCCAAGTTCTGCAGGTTCAGATGCATTTCCAATGTGCCACTGTCCAGCTCTGAGGACCACATCAGAAAATTCTTTATTGCCCTATGTCATTGCTATAGCTTCCAACATATAGACTGTGGCTAGACAGTTGATATGGCACATCTACTACCAAGATGGCTCATGCTCTTTGCTCATATAACTGGCTGATAGTATTGGTTGATGGAGCTGAAGTCAGTTTGGAACATTCAGGGACATCGTATGAAAAGGGGCAGCCTGAGTCATTTTTCTGCCTGAAGTAAAACAGGAATGGCATCCTTCTTCATAATCCACACCTACACAAGTCAAAGTGCATTGTACCTAAAATCAGCCAAGCTATTTTGTCATATGTGAAAGAAAATCCCAGAAAAGCACATCTTCCCATCCATGAAAATTAAAAATAAAATCTAGCAATAACTAAGTATAGAACTAAATTCACTGTCTGTTCTTGACACTGAAAAATTGCTACTAGAAGTTTCACTCTGCCTAATGGAAGGGCCGGCCCTGCCCACAACTTGGAAAGTCTAACTGTGCTGGAGGGGAGTTCGGTCATATTCTGAAGTTTCATCTAATGATTGGTGTGGGCGTCTTGCTTTTGCATTCTACCCATATATTGCTACATGGGTGCATGCATCAGTATTTAGAACCAAACAAACTGAGGCAGACATGCTTTTGCAATATTCTGCTGGAAACACCCTTTTGTAAGTATATGTATTATTTATGGTGGATCAAAGCATAGTCTGTGTAGCATTAGCTAGATATGCACTATGGACGTAGTTTAGGGTATACAGTCCCTTATCCCTTATCATGGGTTGAAGGGCATTGCATTTAAAAAAAAAAATGGAGAGAATTCTTATGGAAGTTCAGAGGACCAAGTTAAAGAGGTATATGATGTGGTGAAAGGAAAAAAAATATTACTTATATATTTCAATTTCATGTAGACAGGTATTGGTAAGCAACTCCTGAGGTCAACATATATTAAAAGGGTGCTTCATTAAAAGTGCACACATGCACATAGAGTCTTGTTTTGAGAGAATTCATGGGGATCTTGAAAAAGTCAACTCATTAAAATAAATGATGTAATCCAGGTTTTATATGGAGAGGGGAGGTTCAGGGGCCTTTAGGTGTGATGTTGTTGTTGTTAATACTTTATATAGCACCGTCACAATATGTGGTGATTTACAAACAAGAAAACATTTCCCTGCCCCCAGGCTTTGAATTTAATTAAGACATAACGATAGTAGTAGGGATGGAGGCAGGGAATATGCTTCTATCTGCTTCTGGGCTTGATGGGCCTGTGCCTGTCTCTTCTTCCTCCTGTAATGTCAATTCTGGATTTTTATTATTATTATTTATTTTCAAATATAAAAAAACATAATGTTAACATTCAACATAACAGTCATAATTCAGTCATTCTTTGTGCTTTGATGTGGGTTCCTGCATGGCAGGAAGTTGGACTGGTCTCTTCTTCCTGTGGTCTCTTCCAACTCTATGATTCTCTTGCATTTGTTCTCATTGACTTCCTTCTGGTGAGTCTTGGTGTATACTTAACACTCTCTCGCTCTCTGTATGTGTGTGTTGTGTGTGTGTGTATGGTATATATATGTGTGTATATAAGTATGGTATATATAAGTGACTTTAACTATGAAAAAATACACATGACAAATAAAGTGTATACTATATTTGTCCTATCTATTTTCTCATAATTAAAGTCACTAACCCTAACATTTATGTAATGAAGATCTTTACATCTTTTATATTAATTCAATTCTACCAATTAGGGAAAACGCCAAAAAATGTACAGTTTTATGCCTTCTATAATCAATATTTTTCTTCATTCTTTAAAGCTAGCTGTTGCCAGTTCTCCTCATGTATTACATACATAACATATAACAACATCCCAATCACTAATAAAACTGTCTAGTCTCCCCTCTTTTATTAGGCAGGTCAGTTTGTCCATCTATATCATATCAGCTAACTTGACCACCCAATCACTAATTGTCAGGAGCACCATTTGTTTCCATTTTTGTGCCACTATAATCCTTACTGATGCTCTGCTATAAAATGATGCCAGTTTTGTATTGAGGCTGCTCATTCAGTCTAGTTTCAAACTTCTGTGCAAATCACGAATTGGAAACTAGAAGTCAATTTCAGTGTCATCAAATTACCATTAATTTCAGCAAGCACTCCTTCTAGCCTCACTCAGATGAAAGGTACATGTGCAGGTTTTCTTTTCTAATCCTTTTGGGGAAAGATTTTGTTTTGTTTTTCTTCACAAACTGTTTCTAAAATGCATGGTTTTGCCCATTCTTGTTTGGGTCACCTGAGGACATTTTGGAGAAGCCAAGTTTGTTTAAATATTATGTGCCTGTTATAGGAAATCTTTCAATCCAGGTGGTGAAATTTTAAGTTTTCAGTTCCTGAGGGATGAATGGGAAAAGGCTTGTCAGATAGTTTTCCATATCTTGGCCTAAACATCAGCTGTCTCTCATGTTGATAATGATGAAGAAGAGCCCAATGGTGAAAGCTCTCTTTTCTCTCCACTAGAATAGCCTTCCTTGTAAAGCTGTTAGTAGGAGAGAAAAAGCCATTGTGTAACTCCTTTAAATATAGTCTATTAAAGATGCATCTTTATGTACACATCAGTGAGGTTAGTTGTTAAATATTTACCAATAAAAAGACACTCTATCTGTTGTAAACAATCAATATTAAAGGTCTGGCAGCACTTATATGACTGTATGTGTCATAACAGTCCATATCTGGCTGAGGCAACCACCTCACTTTGCCTATACAGTCAACCCTCCACATTCACTAGGGTTAAGGGAGCAAGACCCCCTCGAAAGTGGAAAAATCACAAATATCAAAATACATTTTTGCTGGCTTATAAAACACACCAATATATAAGACGTGCCCCATTTACATGCTAGCAAATACTGTTTGCGGGTATATAAGATGCACTGGCGTATAAGACACATCCCATTTTCAAACAGTATTTTTCGGGGGGGGAGTGAGTCTTATACGCCAGCAAATGGAGTATGTGGGGGAGGCATGATAGGGAGAATGGGCACCCAGGGTCTAAACCAGTGAGGGAAAGGAGAGGGAAAGAAGGTGGGTCAGCATGGAGCTCCTATACTTCCTCTCTTGCACACACCTCCCTCTTTAGGTTTTGGGGGCCATTGGAAGAGGATGTGTGGCCCTGAGAAATCAGGCTGTGAGCTGTCATTAGCTGGCCAAGCAGCGGCTGGTGGCAGAGGAAGAGGATGAACACAGGTGGGTTTTTAAAGGGTTGTGCAGCCTAAGCAGAACCACTGAGAGGGAAGGTTCCTCTTGAACAGAAGCACCTGAGATGGAAGGGCAGGAGTTGGAGAAACTCACAAATAATCAAATCTGTGAACGTCAAATCCACAAATGTGGAAGGCCGACTCTAGTACCAGCCAGGCAGAGCACCATTGTGCCTTAATTCCAGTGGCTGAGGAAAGGCCTTCTCTCTCTCCCAACTTCCATTGCTCTGGTCTCTGAGGGAGGGAACGGTAGCCAACATTTGCTATTCTTAATCCCCTAATCCACTGCCAACCCCTTTTCCTTGTGTTTCCTGTCAGCCTGAGGGCAGGGATTTATCAAATTAATAATTTGTAAGCCTCTTTGGGAGCCTTTTTGGCTGAAGGGCAGGGTATAAATGCTCAAAAGAAAGAAAGAAAGAAAGAAAGAAAGAAAGAAAGAAAGAAAGAAAGAAAGAAAGAAAGAGAGAGAGAAAGTTGGTTACAATTTTATAAAAACAAGTTTAGACACAAAAAGAAAAGTAATGCTGAAGCACTAACAAAAGACCTGCTGCATTTCTTAATGATACATTGGCTGCCTATAGAAGTTGTGAAGATAGCTTTAAGCAACAAACAAAACTTCTGAACTATGTTCCAAGTCTTAGCTAATCCATAATACTGTCAGATTTCTTTCCAACTTTCTAGATTCTACCCCTTGTAATGCTTGATCATTTTAGACACAGAATTCTGTAAGCCCTCTCATCAATAGTAAGAACCTATAAAAATAGAAATCGCTTTAAAGATACTGCTTTGCCAAATCGCTCTCAAGATAATGCATTTCCTGGATCATATTTTTATAAAACAATAGATCAGCAAGTTTCTAGACCTTGAAATTAGTGTGTGATTAAAAGAACAGAACAAGCCCTATGTACTAAAGTTTCTGAATCTAGATGATAAATACAGAAACCCCCAAATATGTTACGCTTCTAAACCATATCTTATCACTCCAATAAATTTCAAAGCTGAATGCCAATTTTAATTATGTCTGCTCATAGGAAGAACTCGTGGGTGTGAATGATTTTCAGATCATATATTTTTGAGACCCAGTGTGCAATATGTGCATTTGTGAACTATTATTTCTACATCTGAACATGAGTATCTAACATGTGGGATTTGAGGCCTAACTCTAATTGTTTGTCTTCTCATTAGTAGCCCCACTAATCAATCACAGAAAGGCAAGACAACACTTGTATAAATTCCATTGGTTCTACTCTAGCTGGGACTAGCAATTGAATTTAGGTCTCAATGAACATATAATCAAAGGCCTTGTTATAAAGAACTCTTTCAAGCCAGGATGTGATAGATATATAATAAATTATAGAAACACAAGGTACTTTTTTCATTGGATTTCATTTGTAAAAAGGTTTATTTGATGGATTGTTATTAACTTCTGCCTGTGTGTTAAATACATTGCTTATCAGAGAACTCATTGGTCTGTTATTAAGACCTGTAAGGTTGACAGGTATTACAGATAAGGCCATCTCAGAGCTTGGAAGTACTGATTTACAACAAGTAACTAGTTATTTGTAATGAGTTACCTTTTCTGTTAAGGAGGGTATAGCAAAATTACATTTCAATGAATGAAATTATTTTACTGGATGAATGAAACTACTTTACTGGTATAATCATTAACCTCAATTTTCTTTCAACACAGCAGTCAACCTAATGAGTTACTTTTCTTCCATATTATCATGAGTAACTATTTTTTAACACTCTAAAATGAGTAACGAGGAATTATTTTCTTTAAAAAAAGTAACTTTTCCAAACTCTGGCCTTCCTCAACTGTGGCCCTACCTCACTCTCCCGAAATTTACATGTGGCTCAATCTTTTGTTTTTAAGGAGTTTTTCTGAAATTTAAAAAAAAAAAAACTTACTTGTTTACATTGACTTTTAACTACTGCCTTTGTTTGTGTTCTTTTTTCCAATTGGTTTTAAACCAAGGTAGGGTTTTTAAGAACTTACACTGATGGAAATATGTACTTGGAAGGAAGCCTGAAGTCTTGAAACCTGACGAAGAAATGCATTACACAAACAAATAAAATGAAATACTGAACAAAATAGATTTTTGCACGTCTAGTGTCCATGGCTGTGTCTCTCCTCTCTTCACACACACAGTCTACAAATTGAGACAGCTGTGTCTCTCAGATTTGTAATTTTCTTTCAAATCTAGGCTCTCTTATCTAAACTAGCTACTATACACATTCCTACGTGCTTTGATCTATTGTTGCTTCCACTTAGTCGGGAAAGCAAGACTCTTGTTTTTAAACAGGGTATCAGTTCCACGTCGAAAGCTCAGAGAGACAAAAAGAAGTTCTCTCTTGGAAGAACAAAAGGTATGGATAAGAGCAGCGATTAGGTGAGTTGATTTGTTAAAAGGGCTTCAGGTAAAAGAATTCTTCAAGTGCACCTGAACTTTGCGGCACACAGATCTGCCAAGACTTTAGCAAAGAAAGGTCTAGTTACAGAATGTGAAGTTCGCCCCACAACAGGAACAAAAGACAGGAAAGGCAGCTCAAGGGTACCTCATGCAACCTGCTACGGATACATAGCCTGCAATCTTAGACTCACTTATTACAGAGAGAGGTCCATTAAATAGATTAACTTACTTCTGAGTAAACACACATAGGATTACCCTGTGTGGGATGCATCACCACAGCATTAGATCTAGCTTCTTTTCAGTCAGTGGAAACATTCCCTGAACAATATTTTTCATGCTGTCACTAGTAGAAAAGGGAGAGAGAGGATTTTCCACAATTGTCTCTGTCTCCTTCAGCAGGCCAACCTTCCAGAGTAGATTTGAAGCTCTGATGGCTTTTTCAGTGCTCAGACATTTCTAATGCTAATCTTATCAGATCACTTTAGTACCTTTTTGCCATAAGTTGATTTAATGATAGCAAAAGAGTACAACCCTATGAAACTATCAGAGGAAGTGGGATGTGCCCCACTACTGTCAAACTTGTTCAGCTTGATCATGACCTCCCTAAAATTTCAAAGTGGAGGAGTGAATCAGTTCCAAAAGGCATTCAAATTATGAGCTTTGGCTTGGTTAAGCAAGCTCTACCTTCACAACTAGCTCTGGCCACTGTACCACTGCTGCTCTGGGATTCCTTTCCCAGCATCCACAGTGATGTGGTTTTGTGGTAGGGTTTATTGTTGTTGTTCATTGCCATCAACTTGACCTCAGTGAGAGACCTCCAAGTTACTCTGTTATCCACACAACCATAAAAGATAAAAGATCCCTCTCCCTTTTTTACTCAGCCTCCTCCTCTTTTTATTTGCCAGCCTTATTCTATGGCTACAATTCCAGGAAGACTTCACCTCCCTGTAATACTGTCTCTCACTTAGAAACTTGCAGCTATGAACTGGGCTCCTTTCTGCTTTGTGATTACAGTTGGCCTTCCACATATGAGAGTTTAATTTTTACAGATCTGGTTATTTGTGCATTTCTCCAACTTCTGCCCACCTGTGCTTCACCCCCACCAGGGGAACCTTCTCTTTCAGCAACTGTGAGAGGTCGTGCGGCCCTTTAAAAACCTACCTCTGGTCCTCCTCCTTCACCAACTACTGCCTGGCCAGCTAAGGGTGGCTTACAGCCTGATTTTTCAGCAGCACACACCCTCTCCCAATGCCTCTCTCATACGCATGTACAGAAGGGGATGGGCAAGAGAGGAAGTATAGGACCACCATGCCACCACCCCCTTTCCCTCTCCTTTCCCTGGTTTGGACCCTGAGTGACTGCTCTCCCCACATACACACATTTTGACATTTGCAATTTTCCCACTTTTGCAGGGGTCCTGCACCCCTAACCCTAGTGACTGTGGAGGGCCTACAGTACTCACTTCTGTTATACCACCATAGACACAAATGTATCTGAACACTAACAGAAGTGAGTACTCACTTCTTGTATCTGCATGTGAGTGAATAATAATTTTATTATAAACAGAAGTGAATTAAAAGCCTGCGTGGAAGCATATATCTGATAAGCACTTTCTAACGTATTACTATTATTCAACTGTCTAGCTACCAAAGTATGATCTAAACTCCACCCTAATTAAAAAAGCTGACCCTTCTGTCTCTAACCTCCACACTCTATCAAAACCACCCTCCACCTCCAACTAACTCTCTCAGCTGTCACACACCTGCTTTCAAATCCTCCTTTTTGAAGTAGCAGCCAATCACTAGTCACCTCCAACACTCTAGACATACTTTCTCCTGCCTCCCAAAAGGCTGCTTACAACAAACCATATAACATCCTGACATACAAATGTATTGTTGTTGTATGTCTTCAAGTCATTTCCGACTTACGGCAATCCTAAGGCGTACCTTATCACTGGGTTTTCTGGGGCTGAGAGTGTATGATGGACCCAAGGTCACCCAGTGGGTTTCCATGGCCAAGCAGGGAATTGAGCCCTGGTCCCGAGGGTCATAGCCCAACAATTATACCCCACTGGCTTTCAAACAGACATGACAAGATAAAACCTTGTGGTAATTCACATAATACATATACAATCACATTAATACAGAACATCACATGGACTCTGCTTGCCTCAGTTACCTCTTTTTCTTTTTGTATTCTAGGGCAAGTTTTCTCTACATTCCCACTACCCCTCAGGTTAACTCATACCTCAGTTTGAGAACCTCAGATTTTGGTTCTCAGTCAGAGCTTTCAGAAGTGTCTTTCTCAGACAACAGCAACCCAGAATCTTGCAGTTAGTATGTCATGTTGGATATGCTGGCTAGAGGATTCTGGGAGTTGTGGTGCAAAAAATATTGCTCTGCAGGTTCCCTTGATATGCTTCTTCTTGACTTTTGCTGTTCTTCCTGTACTGGTACCATGAAAGGAAGTGTACTCCATGGCTTGAATTTTGTCATCTCAACTGGAAAAACTCTCCCTTCTAGACTTGCATAAATCTGTATTTCCTGGCCAAAGCAAATGAGGGTTCAGGGACACAGGCGGGCGGGCGGGCAGGCAGGCAGGGGCAATGGAAAGATGGAATGTTGGCTTTGTATCTAACTACTTGCTGGCCAGCAGAGCTGAGGCAGCATATAAGCAGTGTGAACCTCAAAGCCAGGAAAAAAGTGATGACTCAGTAGGTCTGCATTAGAATTGTTCTGATGCCTTCCAGGTTTGCTTTAGGGGTAAAATACTTCATGCGTCATTCCTTGCTTAGGGGTTATGCTTAGATTTGCCAGTTGGGTCTTTAGCCAATGCAATAAATACGAAGGTTCACGTCTACGTTGCAAGGGCAATGTTCTACACATGACTAACGTAGCATTATCTACTAGGGAAAATCCCAGGAGATCTGCGTAGGTCCATTGCCTGACTTTGAGCAAATTATTCTCTCTCATCTTATCTTACAAGCCCTATTAACAAATCAATGTTGTCATGAATCTTTGCGCTTTAGTCCTACATATTAATTAGCAGCCAATCAAATTAAACACATCACTTCATTCCTCACTTGTAAAGTAGGATTGGAAGTGATAAGTGGATTTAAAAATCAATTCATGGTATGTATGCCTTAGGGAAGAATCTAATAAGATTCTCAGAATTCTCACAATTTCAGTTTTCAGGGATCATATTCCAAGCCCTTAAGGTCCTCTAAGAAAGAAAATCTCTAAGGTCCCTATCATACTACACTGTTATAGTGCTATTATTCCACTTTGACCACTGTGGCAGCACCCTGTGAAATTCTGGGGTTTGTAGTTTGCTGAGGCGCTTGAGTTCTCTGACTGAGAATTCTAAATGCCTTTCCCTAAACTGCAAATCCCATGATTCCATGCAATATTGCAATAGCAGTTAAAGTGGAATAATAGTACTATAACAGTGTAGTGTGATAAGGCCATAAGAAAAATCAAAATTTCTGCTAGTGGGAAACTGGGCAGACACTGATTGTGAGAAACGCAGCTGCTAGGGCAACCCACGCACCAGGTTTTTCTTTCTTTTAAAAAATGTATGTAAAATGTATGGGAGCAGTTGCAATGTGGTCTTATTTGGAGTTAAAAAGGATTGGCACCAGGACTTTAGGAGAAGCTATAATCGAGAGATCAGCTGAGAGATAAGAGAAGAGCTGGCAACAAACATGTGAGCTCAGGCCATGCAAGTTTGTTCACGTAGTATCAGAAAGAGATTACACTATTGTAAGAATTGGTAATGGTGCCTGGACAACTCAAGACCTGGGACCTATTCACACTATACAGTTATAGCAATATTATTTCATTTTAACTGCCATGCTTCCATCTGAAGGAATCCTGTGGTTCGTAGTCTGATGAAGCACTGGAGTGATCTGGCTGAGGATTCTAAATGCCCTTCCCCAAACTGCCAGTCCCAGGATTCCATATGGAGGAACCATGGCAATTAAAGCAGAATAATTATGCTGTTATGCTATAATTCTGTAGCATAAATGTGCCCCCAAATATATGAGGGAGAGAGAAAGAGAGATATGGGGTGAATGGATGAGTCATCACAGCTGCCTATATTTTTGGACTCTTCTTGGGGCTATGTTTTTGTGGGGAGTGTTATTGAGGGTGCCCACACTTCCAACATTTACCACTGTAGCAGTGATTTTAAGTGGTGCTTACACCCTATTGAAATCAATGGGCCCATTGCTGGAGGCTGTGAGTGAACTACACTCATTAAAATGCTGTAGGTCTTTTGAAAGGATCTGTCCTTCCCATTAACTTTTTTCAGACTCCTTGACCGGACTTGTTCTTGTGTTTGAATATTCCTGTTGTTGCTTTGGTACTCCTAATAAAAACAACAATGCAAGATGAATGTCTTTATCCTGTTGTTCTGGGTAAATAGGGATGTGTTCCTTGCATTTTTACAGAGGCAGACCAGACATAAATTGCTTTTAAATAGCACTGTATTGGAACACCTGTGAAAGTGGAACCTGCCAGAGTGAATGTGAAGGGTGAGTCAATGTGGCTTGAGTTTGTCCATCGCCTCCCACGCCTTGTCTCCTGAAATAAAATTTTAATACGTGCATTCTTGCTTTGAACTAACCATCAAGCAAGCAAGACAGTGTGATGCTTAGCACAATTATATCTTGTCTCTGTGTTTTGGTTATAATAAATAATAATATTAATAATATCTAGCTCTTTTCATCTTCAAAGAGCTTCAGGAACAGTTGGCTCAGTAATCCACACACGTTTGAAATACATGTGCACGTTGTTATTATCATTGCTACATGGAGGAGAAAAGCAAAGGAGAGAGCAAACCACAAGGGATTTGTTCAAAGACCCAGCAGCATATCAGCTGGGAGATCAAGACATTTGAGATTTCTTGTAGCCACACCGCAATGATGACCTCAGTTATTTTGCTGCCTAAGGCAAAGAAAAAGATGCTTCCCCCTGCAGCCTTCAATCCATGCACCAGAGCGGTCTCCACTGGCACTGGCGGTACTGGCAATGGGACAACATGCTGCAACACCCTGGAAAAAAACAGAGTTCAGGCTTCTTATTATGCAGATCCATCTTGTGCGGCCTTGTTGCTGCCTTTCATTGTCCGTCATCTGGGGCCTGAATGTCTCCCTCTGAGTTTGGGGAAGCTGTTTGACTTTTCCAAGCTTTGTTCCCAGAATCTTCCAGCTAGAGTAGCTATGCTGACTGGAGGAATTCTAGGGACTACTACTACTACTAGGGATTACTACTATTGTTTTTAACTCACTTTCCTAAGCTCTGATCTACTGGCATGGGCAGTCTTGTCCTGTGGACTTCTTCTGCAATGCTTCCTGTAGCTTGTGGGAGAGCTTCACTCTCAGTTTTGTGCCATTTTCATAGCAGTAAAGATACTAGTAGTAAACCTTTCATGATCTGTTAAGGATACGCTTGCACAAGTTGTGACGCACAAGGCCAAATACTGCCTGCCAGCCCTGCGTTAGAATACTTGGGTGATGTACGTTCGTAGCATTTAGCAGGGTTATGTGGTGACCAGAGACAACTATTTGGGAAGCTCAAGATGAAGGTAAAATGGAAAATGTATGTTTATCATTTTAGGAAATGAATTCATAGACAGCACAAGAGAAAGTTCCATAACCTTGGCTATAGAAGACCCAAATGCTGTCACCCCTGTGTGCAGGCACACAGGTAATCATTAGGGGGAGAGGACTCCATGTACCAGTATCTGTCTCTAACGCAGGGTGTGGCCTGCAGGCTTCATATAGTCACCAAGCACTACTTTTGTGGTCAATGAACACCCCCCCCCCGCAGTTCCCCAAAGCCTCCCCAAGGCCTCCAAATTTTTTAAAAAATTCAGTGTGATTTTTGGGTGATTTCCCACCCAAATCATCTGAGAGCATATACAAAATGGTGGTTTGCCTTTCCCATCCTCCCAAAACATCCCTCCCACAGAGCCTCTGTAGGGGGTTCTAATCCATGAGGAAATGGCCAGAAGTCACCAATGTACTACATGGGCAAGTTATGGAAGTTAAAAATAGTCCATGTACATTGCCCACCCCTGCTCTACAGGAACTAGGAAAAAAGACTTTTGGGGAAGTTGAGGAGGAAGGAAGTAAAGCCTAAATGTATTACGTTACATAAAAGTAAAGAGCAGAGAGATGACTGGCTGTCTTTATACTGAACCAACATCTGTAGTCAGTAATGGATTGGATGAGGAGAAACAAACTGAAACTTAATCCAGACAACACAGAGGTGCTCCTCATCTGTCAAAAGGCAGATCAGGGAATAGGGATTCAGCCTGAACTGGATGAAGTTACATTTCCCCCAAAATCTCAGGCTTTCAGTTTAGATGTTGTGCTAAACTCACCTCTCAATCTGGACACCCAGGCTTCAACAGTGGCCAGGAGTGTATTTTCACAGCTTAAAATTGGTACACCAACTGCGCCTGTTACTTGAAATGTCAGATCTGGCTACAATGGCCATTTCCACACTACACTGTTATCATTCCACTTTCAACATCCTATGGAATCCTGGGATTTGCAATTTAGGGAGGGGAATTTAGAATTCTCAGCCAGAGAGCTCTTGAGCCTCAGTAAACTACAAACTCCAGAATTCCACAGGATGTTGTAAGTGGAATAATAGCACTATCACACGGTAGTGTGGAAAGGCCCAGTGACACATGCCTTGATTACTTCTCATTTGGACTACTGTAATACACTCTATGTGGGCTCCCTTTGCAAACTGTTTGGAAATTTCAGCAAGTACTAGAGTCAGTGTCAGGGAGCGTAACTCCTTTATTAAAATAGCTTCACTGGCTACTGTTTCACTTCCAGTAGTTCGTCATGACTTATAAAGCCCCATACAGCTTAGATTCAGACTATCTGAAAAACCATACCCTCCTGAACAGACCTACCAGAGTCTTAAGATCCACAGGCAAAGGTTTTCTCTTGGTTCCACCAACATCAGAGGCTGTTTGGTGAAGACACAAGTAAAAGCCTTCTCAGTGACTGCTCCCACCCTCTGGAACTCTCTTCCACGGCAGGATTGGATGGCCCTCTTCCTGCTGTCCTTTCCCTAACAGATAAAGAACTTTTTATTTAAGCAAACTTTTTTTTAGGTATATTTTTATTAAAGTTTAAATTGAAAATTAAAAAAAATCCTTCCCCGCTTCCAAGCTTTTTTTCCAGTTGAGTCTGCTTGTTTACATTCCATTCATACATAGTTTCTGCTTAAAGGATAATCGTACATTGTTGCATCTTACATTGTTATATTGCTGCTTTGTTACATTGCCTTATTACATTGTTGCCTTACATTGCATACAATCTTGTATTTAAGCAAACTTTTAATGTATAATTATTTGCAAGGAGGCTTCTTATGGGGGTGTACTTTATTTTAATAAACTTTGTATGCTTTTAAAATAATATTATACTGTTTTAATATGACAATTTTCAGTTGCTTTAAAATGTTACTGTTAAGGATTCTTTTTGTGAGCTACCTTGAGTCCCACTCCAGGAAAAAGGCAGCATATAAATGAAATTAACAAACCAACAAAGTTGATTTTTTTAAATAGAACTTGGCCATAATCCATCCATTCTTCCTTCCTTCCTTCCTTCCTGTCTGTCGGCGATCCCAGAACAGCTTACAATTGTTAATTTGACATTTCCTTGCCCTCAGGCTTACAATCTAATGAGACACAACACACAAGGAAAGGGGGACTGGCAAGACGGGAAGAGACCAGGGCTATTTCCACACTAGACTGTTATAGCGCTGTGATTCCACTTTCAACATGCTATGGAATCCTGGGGTTTGCAGTTCCAGCCAACATTTTCTATTTGTAGAAATATTTTTACGGGGCGGGGGGAGAACTCCAGACTGAAGTTCTACCACTTCTGGTCTGATATGGTGCAGTCCATCTGTCAATATACTCTGCTATATGATCACACTGGCCATTATGATTAGAAGGAATGTGTGTAAAATAAGTAGTTGACTGACATAGGAAGAACTTCTTTTTCTCTCTTGTTTCGCATGCTTTCTCATCTCAAGCACCATTTCCCATTTGATCTTATTTTAAAAGCCTTGATCTTATCTTAAAAGCCCTGGTCATGCATCCACTGTTTCAAAGTACAAAATCTATCCCTATTGAAAAACTACATTGTCTCTTTAACAGGACTTATAAAGTGACTCATTTTTTAAAAATGAGAAAGAAACAATAATCTCTGCAGTAATGTCATAAATGGTGATCTGAGAATATATAGTCATTATCAGAGCAAATCTTGATGCGTCAGTAATTTTAATTGCCAGTTTACAGCTTTTTTGAAATCCAAGTGATGGCAGAAAAGCTGAGTAAGGATTTGAATCAGAGCTGCTGGGAAAATGGAGCTATCCAAAAATTTGAATGCTGGGATCTGAGTTTTGTGATTACCATTTGCTAAATAAGTAGTCCATCCTTAGCTCACAGTACTAATTTTCTCAGAATGCTAATTTTTAATGCCACAGATATGTTCTTACACTCAATATCAATCATAGGTGTGAATGACTTGCAACTTTCCAGATGTTGTGGAAATGCAGCTCCCATCATTCTTAGCAAATATAGCCAGTGCTGATACATGTGGGGAGTCAAATTCAACGGTATCTGGAGGGCCACAAGTTCCCTGATATATGGAAACAGCAACTTGGTGGTAGTCCATATGCAGCTAAAACAGTAGTTCTGTGTACAATGGTAAGGTATTAGGTAGCCCTTGATTCACATAAGGAAAAAACTTCCCCAAAATGTTCAGGAACTGACCAAGGACAGGTGGTGAATCCTTAGCCATGGAACCAGTGAATACAGTCAGGATTTTACCAGTGTTCCCTCTACAGCTGCACAAACTGAATGAGACCTCTGCTAGTGACAACCTCAGGTCCAAGATAAGGTCCTGCTTTGGGGGTCCCTGATATCAGTATGGTTTGGATGGGCACCATACCTAATTGGCATCATATTGGATTGGCAACTGTATTAATTGGCTCTGATATCAAAGTCAAGCCTGAGATGTGACCGAGAGGTCAAACCAAGAGAGGGAAGGAGCCTGACCATAAACAAGAGAGGCAGGTCAACCTAAACACCCTCTAAGTAAGACCAAATCATTTGTCAGGCAAATAGATGCTGTTTCTGTGGATAATAGGCATAAATAGAAGCTGGAGTTTTCCCAGGGAATGTAATTGTGAGAAGCCCACCAGGACACTGATTGACAGATACCCATCCCCTATGCACCTGGACTCCTTTCTCTTGCCTTGGAGCAGCCACAATAGACAGCTATTACAACACACATTATGCCTTTGTCATCCAAACACTGTGAACATTAGTGGGTTGATAGTCCATTGTCTGTGCTGCAACTCCCATTGTTCCACACCTGGAACTGCACATATCTTCCATTGCTACAAGCTATTTTTTGGGTATAAATACCCCCGATTTCAGGATGTCCAGTGAAGTCTCTCAAAGGTCTTCCCGTCACTTTGCTCCTGAACAAGAATTGTCCTCAGGTCCTGTCTAAGCCAACCCACATTTCAGTTCTTCACTACTTTTCTAGACTGATAATTACAACCTCCTCCTCCACGAAAAAAAACCCCTCAGCCTCTCTATCCACATTTTTTTCCCTCCTTTTCTCCTTCAGTTAGCTCTTCTGTGAATGTTTGACTGTTTGTATTTTGTGTGCATGCATGAATGAATTCCCTCCAATAAAAACATATTTTTAGCTTACTTTTGAATCTTTGGTTGGTTCTTTTCCTGAGTAAGCCCGTAAACATTGAGGGAAAAGTTCTCGTTAAGTTACCCTCCTCTCACAAAGCCTCCTCTTTGAGCTAATTCATTCTTCACTTTTGCAAGGAGATATTTGGCATAGCAGAGTGACACCAACATTTTGGGGTAACACCAGCACCAGCAGATCTCATTACACTCAGAGGACATACAGGAGAAATGGGAGTAAAATCTAGAACAGAACTCCATTGCCCACACACACACACACACACACACACACACACACACACACACACACAAAGTGGCAGAGCCACTGACCACCAATGGCACTGAGCATGCTCAGTATCTGTGGGACTTTAATACTATTTTAGAACAACCCATCACACTCTCTTCTTATATGGCCTGGCAGCAGATTTAGTGTCCTAAATCACTCTCCAGATGCCTTTAGTTTTCCTGTTCTTCACTGGTATACAAGCAAAATCTGGGATAAAATAAATGGAACAACTCATATCTGCCCCACCTCCCTTTGATAATCCTAAATAGTACATAATGTTAAGATAGGGGCAGGAAGGAATTCTAGCAATGGTTTGAACTTGTTCATGAGTGTTGTTTGCATTGCATTAAATGACAAGAATCCAGTGGTGGCTTTTTTCTGGGTCCTGCTGCTTCCACTGGATTTAATGATTGCCTTTCCCTCCTGCAGCCCTCTCTCTGCCCCCATGCACTGAGAAAAACCTGCTTTACAAGACTGAGAAATCCTCTGAAGCCAGTTTTTGGTACCACAGAGAGCTGTAGCAGGCAGGGAAGGGAAGCTCCATTTCTGATGTCATGGAACAATGAAAGATACTGTCAAAGTCTGGCCCATAATTCCACGGTTTTTTAAACATGGCTTGAATGGCATTCATTATAAAAAAAAATGGCAAGAAAATTTAAAAGCCAAGAAGTCTCTTGCTATCAAGGCAATGGCGGGAACAGTCAACATGCTTGTAAGAAAGAACATGTCAAGTACTGGTTTTCTCTGTCACAGGAAACTTCTGAAAGGCTGTAAACACACCACCATACAGTGTGGGCAGTCTTTTTCCCCAATAACCTCACAGATAATCTCCTTTTTGTAGCACTCTACCTGTGGCCAACAAAACTTTTGTAATTCAAGTAGAAATTTTGAGCTCCACTAAGGAGTTCAAAGTTTGTTCTCATCTACATTTTACTGTAACACACTATAGTGATACGTATGCTGAGCAAGGATATGAACAATGTTGGCAATTTAATTTTAAGGGAGATGGACTCCACCTCCAGGTATGTAAATATAGTAACAAATTTTGGGGCAAGTAATTGCACACCTTCTTTTATAGGAGTGCTAACATGGGAGTATGCTGCCACCTTCAGGACAATAAGCTGTATTAATTTATAGTTTGTCCTGTTCCCTTAAGTCAGTGGTTCTCAACCTTCCTAATGCCGTGACCCCTTGATACAGTTCCTCATGTTGTGGTGACCCCCAACCATAAAATTATTTTCGTTGCTACTTTATAACTGTAACTGTAACTTTATAACTGCAACTGTAACTATAACTTTATAATTGTAATTTTGCTACTGTTATAGTTACTGTAACTGTAACTATAGCTTTATAACTGTAATTTTGCTACTGTTATGAATCATAATGTAAATATCTGATATGCAGGATGTATTTTCATTGTTACAAATTGAAAATAATTATAGGTTTGCTAATGAAAAAAATATATTACAATAGCTGCATTAATACAAAGGAAGATACATGCCATAGTTCAGTCAATACAGTTCATTAAAGCATATGTTCACAGCATGTCCACCTCCAAGAAACCTCCAAGAAAACTTCCTTCGAGACTTTTTAGAGGTCATTAAGACTCCAAATCTCACCAGCCCCAACTAATAGAGCCAAGAAGGGCTGCAACCCAACAGCTGGAAGGTCATGATTTCTGACTCTTGGCTCACACTGGCTGGCAGCAGCTCTCTTTCCCAGCCATACCCGACACTGAGGCTATTTCTGCACCACACTGTTACAGTGCTATTATTCCACTTTCAACATCCTCTGGAATCCTGGGGTTTGCAGTTTAGGGAGGGGCATTAAGAAGTCTCTGCCAGAGAGCTCTTTGGCCTCAGTAAACTACAAGCCCCAGAATTCCACAGGATGTTGAAAGTGGAAGAATAGCACTATAACAGTGTAGTGTGGAAATGGTCTGAACCTGGACTCTTTTGCATGCAAAGGACAGACTCTTTCAATCAGCAATTACCTGGCTTTGAATGATCCATTCTTCCCCAGACGTGCAAACTTTGAAAGAGAGAAGGAAGATCCCCCGTCACACACACTTTGTAATCCTGCAAGATAATGTTTAAGAGCAAAGGGATCTTCAGTATCATGAGAGGAAGGGCCATCTTCACTGAGAAAACATGCTGATGTTTGCAGATGGGGTGGATGAGTAGTATCTTGCATTATGGGACTGGCTGGCTGGCTGGCTGCCCTTTGAAGGCTCCGTCCTACCTATCAAGAGCCTTTAGGGCTCGTTTCATATTTAGCTAATGCTGGGGGAAAACAAAGGGCATTTCTGCACTAGACTGTTATAACACTATTATTCTACTTTCAACATCCTATGGAATCCTGGGGTTTGCAGTTTAGAGAAGGGCCTTTGAGGAGCCCCTCCCTAAATTGCAAACCCCAGGATTCCATAGGATGTTGAAGGTGGAATAATAGCACTATGGGGCCTTTCTGCATTACACTGTTATCTTGCTATTATTCCATTTTCAGCATCCTGTGGAATTCTGGGCTTTGTAGTTTTCCGAGGCCCAAGAGCTCTCTGGCTGAGAATTATAAAGGCCTCACCCTAAACTGCAAAGCCCAGGATTCCATAGGAGGTTGAAAGAGGAATAATAGCGCTATAACAGTCTAGTGTGGAAATGACCAGGGCTTCACCTAAACCTCCTCCTCCTCCTCCTCTCCCACCTCCCAAAAAATAATTACCCGGGGGAAAGGAAGGAAGGGTTGCCCCTGAGCAGGGGAGTAAAGAGATCAGACAACCAGCTGGAAAGGGCAAGAGGGGGGATGCCAGCCCCAAGAGCCAGCCCCGAAGGCCGGGATTCACTGTCCACCGCCGGCGTGGCGTGGCGTGGCGTGGCGTGGCATGGCGGGGCAGCCAGGGGGCTTCCCTCAAGGGGTGCTGAAAGCAAAGCCTCCCCCATCCCCCACCTTTTCTTTTCCTCACCTGAAATCATTGTCCATAGACTTGACTTAGAACTTGTAGTTGGGCCGGTTGAGGAGGGCCTTGAAGTCACCCAGCATGACCCGTCTCTGCTGCTGCCATGGCTGCCGCCCCCGCCTTTGCTGCCAGTGTGGACGGTAAGGATGCCACCCCTGAGGGGAATGGCCCCGTCAGAGCAGGAGCAACCAGGTGTCACCAGCAGAGGCCCAGCCTAACCGGTGGCGGAGACAGCGGCGGCTGGCTGGCTCCTGCTCCAGTGGCCTCTCAAGGCAGGGGGCGGCTCTGGTGGGCCACGCAGGCCTCGCGCTCGCCTCCCTCCGCGCCACCTAGCCCAGGTCTCTCAGCTGCCGAGCTGCTCCCAGTGCCGCCTCGAGAGCGCAAACTCCGGGCCCAGCAGCGCCACCTCCTGCCCCCCACTGCCACTATGCCGGCTCCTCCCGCAGCCGCCCAGTCCCCCTCCGCCTTCACCTGGGGACAGCCCCGCGGGGAGCCCTCTTGCTGGCCAGCTGCCTCCCCGCTACCTGTGCCCTGCCCTCCTCGGGCCAGCCGCCGGAGCGGAAGCCAGCCAGCCGCCGCCTCCTCCACCACCACCGCCGGTACCCGGGGCCGCAGGAGCCAACCATGGCTTGCCTCCTGAGGGTCACTCAGTGGCCCCCCTCCATCCGTCCACGCCCACCCGCCGTGCATGGAAGCCCTGGCCCCACAGGTGCAGCGTGGGCCTCCCGTTGCCCGCCTTACCTGGCACTCGTCCCCATCTCCACCACTTCGCCTAGCCGGGCAACGGCTTGTCCCCCGGTGTCAGTGCCTTGCTCCATGGGGGAGAAAGAGGGAAGGGTGAACACAAGAGCCCAGGTGGGCCGTCCACTCGTCCCCTTCTTCCCCGCCCCCCCGCCAGCTCCACGGTGGGGGGAGGAAAGATGGCGCCGAGCAAGAGGAGGCGGCGGCCCAAGTGAGAAAGGCTGCTGGCAGGGCGGCGGCAAGGGGGAGCGGCGACCCCCGTGAAAGGGTCATTCAATCCCCAAAGGGTCGCGACCCCCAGGTTGAGAACCGCTGCCTTAAGTTGTTTCAGATCCTAAGGTGAACCTATCACAGAGGCTTCTTGGCAAAATTTGTTCAGAGGGAGTTTCCCTTTGCTTTTCTCTGTGGCTGAGAGAGTGTGACTTGCCCAAGATCACCCAGTAGGTTTCTATGGCAGAGAGGGAATTCCAATCCTATTCTCCAGAGTCTTAGTACAGTGCTCAAATCACTATACCATGCTGGCTCTTATTTACAAAACTGTGTCCTAAATCCTGCTGGTTAGTCCCACCAAGAGTAGACATTGAATCAATATGATATACCCATGTGGTAATTCACAATTAAATCATTAATTCAATGGGTCTACTCCAGCTGGGACTAACCAGCAGGATTCCAGCATATGTATATGTGTGGTTACATTCAGTCAAACATCCTGAAATCTAGTATTCAATTTCCTCATTGTCCTAAAAGACCCTTTTCACACGTTACCCGTTTGTGCGGCTGGGGGGCGTCTCGCGCGAAAAGCCTCAGCAGGAACACTGCCGCTTCCCTCCTGCTTTCTCCTGCAGTTCACTTCCTGGTTGCGCGACCATCGCGTGAGCTCCCCGCCCCTTCCTACCGCAGTGCAACCTGGGAATTGCAGGCTAGCGCTGAGGCAGGAAGTGCGACCGGCCCGCTCGTCCGATGTACCGCAGCGCAGGTAAGTGCGCGAGGGCCCCGCAAGCATTGCGCGACCACGCAGTATTTTTGGCTTAGAGCCAAAAATAAAAAAATGCGCACGCGCCCCGCTTTAGGCTCGTGTCGCGTGAATGGGAGTGCGTCGTATGGACTGGCGCTCCCATTTACACGATGCTCAAGGGGCCCTCGCGCAAAAGAAACTGCGTGCGAAAAGGGCCCAAGTAATCTAAGAAATTGAAGAAGCATTTAGAAGCCTCCATGTGAAAAGATGCTGTATATAAATGCTGCTATGCCTGTACAAAAAGTGTCAGGATTCTGGTTCACTGATACCCTCCAACATTTCACAGATGAAGACTCAGACACATGTGGCCAAATATCATCAGACTGTAGTCAAGATGATTTATTTAAATTTATTAATGAGGAAGAACACACAAGCTAGGAGAGGCTATAGCAGTTTGCTTTTGCCTATTCCTACTGGGAAGGACAAGATTTCTTCCCCTCATGTCCTCTCTTCTCCTCTCCTCCCCCTATATGCCACTGAGTTAGTTCAAGGCAAACTACTTTTGCTTTTTGAACTCAGTTTGCAGCAACTGAAGTAAGCTGAGGAGAAAAGTGGAAAGAGAGAGATACCAGGACATTTTAAAAGCAGCTGAAAAAATGGAATGACAGAGGTTTAATCAGGACTGTTCCTGTCAAACAGAACAGATGATGCACAAACAAGACGCACAAACATCTCTCTCTCTCTATGAAATATATGCGCAAACATGCAAGTAAGAGATATTATATGAAAACAAATCACAAATCTAGATATTTTATTCTACAGTTTCTTTAGGTCTTCATTTTCTGGTTTTGAAGATTCCAATTCTGTTCTGCTCATTTGTTGGACATAAACTCTGTTTATGGGCCATGTGGCATCTGGCTAATTTTAGTCTTGGACAAGATCTTCTTACTCTTTGTTGCTTGTCTGTTTTGCAAGCATAATCAGTGCTTTAAAAATAAAGGGCATTTACATTCAGCAAAGTCAGCGTTTTGGAATTAATAATAAGCCTTGAATACATATGGTTTACTGGTCAATTACATAAGGTAAAAAGAAAAGGCACACCACCATATCTTTTTACCTTCTTTTTTTCTATGAAAAAAACAATTGTAAATTCTATTAGAAAGCCAATACTAATTCAGTGGAGGATTTTATGCATGTATGATTATCGCTTGATTACTGAGATCAATTAGACATGAAATGGTAAGTTTCTGAAAAGACAATCATGGCACCAGTAAAAGCCCAGCAATAAAAGGGGTAGAGTCCACTGAAAATGTGCTGATTATCTATACAGTTATTTCTTAGTATGCTTACATCTAATTATTAAGTCCCATACAACAGTCTAGGTGATATCCACGGATCATATCAAGCAACTTAATTCTAACTTTAATTCTCAAACAAATACAAAACAAGATTAAAAACATGTGGTTTGTCTTTTGATGGGGTGGAACCTAGCTGCCTGCAGACTAAATGTCTGGAATCCTGGGACTTGCAGCTTAGGGAGGGGCATTTAGAATTCTCAGCCAGAGAGCTCTTGGGCCTCAGTAAACTACAAATCTCAGAATTCCACGGGATCTTGAAAGTGGAATAATAGCACTATAAAACTGTAGTGCAGACATGGCCATAGTTGAAAGAACAGTCACTCTAGAAGCCACTAGGGAACCAACTTCAGCCTTGTTCTTGGGGGCAGGAATGTTATGTTCTTTTGCAGGGGATTCCCAACACCGTAGCCTGCATCTGGCATGGTGCATATTTTTTAAAAAATTCAGCAGAAACCTGTTCCTTCAGCAAAGTATCCATTTACACATTACACACAAAGCCACATTTATACATCAGCTGCACAACCCGTGCCACTAAATCACGACGGGCAGCTTTTATTTTTATTTTTTTTAAAAATTTAAATTTAATTTACTTAGTTTACAGTCAGCCCTCCACATGTGCAGGTTTCATTTTTGCGGATTTGATTATTCACGGATTATTTGGGATCACCTGCCTCCCTGTGCCACCTGTAATACGGACTTCAAGCCTCCTGAGACTGAGAAACTGGCTAGTAAGTCCCTGTTAAAAAGGGCGTGGGGCAGAAGTGGAGGTGGCAGTCAGGCCCACTTCTGCCTTGTGAAGGCACCCTGATGCGTCAAAGGAATCCACGGTGGGTGGAATATGGTGATCATACTTTTGTGTGTGTTCAAGATGGCTTGGGAGGGGCTAGAGAGTTATTTTTCACTTTCACAAGGGTCCTGTAACTCTGGCGAACGTGGAGGAATGGCTGTACTGTAATTCTAAAATCTCGATTTCCAGCCGCGGCTGCTCTTCGACACGAAGATGCCACGCAAATGTTGTTGTTTTTTTTGGTTTTGATCCCCTCCAGTGGGGGGGGGGAGTGGAAAGACGTCACAGGTCCTTTTCTTCTTTTTGTTAAGACCATAACCTCCCATCTGTCGGAGGCGGAGCGACGACGCTGGCTCAGCACCAGCGCGGATCGGAGGGGGACGATCCCGAGGTTGATTGCCCAGAGGGGAGCCCTCGCTCTTCTTTGGCTGTTTCCCTTCCCGCCAGGAGGGTGGGCGGAGAGGCGCCGCCAGGGGCCGCCCCCTCGCTTTCCCTTTGCCGCGGCTTCGGCGAACATGGCGGCGGCGGCGGCGGCGGCGGCGGCGGGGGGCTGCCCGCCCGTGAAGGTAAGGCGCCGTCTCCGGGCGCTTTTGCCCGGGAGGGCCGCGGGGGCGGCGAGCGCCCCCCTCCCTCTCTCGCGTTTGCTTTCGCCGCGCTGGGGCCGCCTCTCCCGTCCGCCCAACCCCAGCAGCTCCGCCCGGTTCGCCCCTTCCTGGCCCCGGCGCCCTTCCCGGGGAAAACGCAGCGGCGGGGCCTGGGCCCGGGCCCGAGGGCGAAGGGGTTGTGGGCAGGGAGCGTTTCTGGCGCGCCGGCGAGCCCAGAGAAGACGACACGCACGCGCCGAAGTTTCCTTTGCCCATAAAGCGTGCTTCACGTTCTTTTGTGGGCCCGGGTCCAAGCCTGGAGCAAAGCACCAAAAGCAGGGACTGTCCCCCTTAATTCCCCGTCCCAGAAGGACCTCCCTTGTCCCACCCCCCTCGGAACCTGTGGCCTTTTCACAATGCACGGCCCCGTCGGTTTGCGCGCTCGTTTTCATTTGTGTTATGGAAGCGCTGGGGGGACCACATGCAGCCCTTGATGGCCGTGTTGTGGCAGCACACCCACACCCACTCAGAGTATTGTTCCTTGCTCGCACCCTTTTTCTCTCCAAAAATGCCAGTATTCAAGGTGAGCGGGGCTTTTTCTTCTGCCCTCCAATCTCCCACCCCCCACAATGCACGGTTATGAGCGCTATGTTAGTTTAACTGCCATGGCTGAGTAAGATGGAATTCAGGGTTTTGCGGTGTACATGGATGTGTGTGTGCACATGTTCAAGTTGTCTGTCAAGGTAAAGTGACTGGATGGATTTCACAGTGCTTTCTTAGGCAAGGACTGTATCACTGCCTTCCAGTGAAATACCGCCTACAGTATCTAGTATTCCTTCGTGGTCTGCCAAGTACTAACCAGGCCTGAGTTGATTTAGCTTTCAAGGTCAGACATGATCTGATGCCATGAAGATATTTAAGCCTGTTTGCAGTTTTGTTGCTGTGTGTCTTCAAGTCATTTCCAACTTCTGTGATCCTAAGGAAAATCTATCACAGGATTTATCTTGGCAAGATTTTTTCAGAGGGGGCTTGCCATTACCTTCCTCTGAGGCTGAGAGGGTGCAAGTTTCCTAAGGCCATCCAGTGGGTTTCCGTGACCAAGTGAGGGTTTGAACCATAGTTTCGCAGAGTCCTAGTCCCACAGTTAAACCATTGGACCACACTGGCTCTCTTTGAAGGAAGGGATATTTAAAATTCTCAGCCAGGGAGTTCTAGTGCCTCACCAAACTAGAAATTACAGGATTCTGTAAGATTCAACCATGGCGGTTATAGTGGAATCTAGGGTTTATGGCTTGGGGAAGCACTTGGCTTGGGGAAGAGCTCTCTGGCTGGGAATTCTAAACACCCTTCCCCACACTGCAGATCTCAAGTGTGCTATAATTGGGTAGTGTGGAAAAACCCCAGCAATTCTGTCCAGTCATGGCTCTGTGGTGGAAGAGGAAGGTACTTTGTCACCCTCCTTCATCACAAAGTCTCTGAAGCTGCTGCTGAGTTTCCTTCATACCTGGGACAGTGGGAATAAGAAAGGCAAGGTGTGGCTACCTCATATTTCTAAAAGGAGCCAGTGTACCTCTCTCTTGCTCCCGACCAATGTCCTCTGTTTTTGTTTTTTTTTCAATTTAACAATGAATGGCGTTATTACTACTAAGAGCCAGCATGGTATAGTGGTTTGATTTGAGCCTTGGGCTACAACTCTGGAGACTAGGGCCCTTTTTGCACGGCATTTGCCATGCAAAAGAGGGCCTGGAGTGTCACATAATTGCAAGGAGTGATCTGCACGATGCACTCACAATCATGCGATGCTCCAGGGGCCAGCAGGTGCTGATCGCACACCTTTTCATTTTCGGCTTGAAGCTTAAAATGGTGCACGATTGCGCATTGCTCCCGGGCCCCATGTGCACTCACCTGGCGTGCGGAGCCTCTGGAGCCGGGCCGGTCGTGCTTCCTGCCCCAGTGCAGCCTGGGAAGATCCCAGGCTGCACTGCGGAAGGAAGAGGCGGGGCACTTGTGTGAGCAGGCAGCTCACGCAGAGCTGAAGCAGCAGGGAAGGGAGAGCCTTTCAGCAGAGGCTGCTCACGCGATCCCTGCAGCCCAGCACTGGAACACGGTGAGGTGCGGAAAGGGCATAGGGTTCAAATTCCTGCTTGGCCATGAAAACACTGGATGACCTTGGGCATGTCACATTCTCTTGTCCTCAGAAGAAGGCAAAGACAAACTCCCTCTGAACAAATCTTGCCAAGAAAACCCCAGGATAGGGTCATCTTAGGGTTGCCATAAGTTTCTAGTTACCAAAGCCATGTTTTTGCTTTGATCAAACAGCTCAGGTGGACATCACAATGAGAAATCAGTTCCTCACATTTTATCCGCAGTTAGTATTTCCATGTGGATTGAATGAATTTCATCTGCAGTAATACCATCAGACTATCTGTCAGGGCAATTCAGGACACTAAAGGAAGGACCAGAAAACTGATCAATGTGAATTAAATATGCAGCATCATAATAATATATGCACAAATCATTAGAAAAGTCAATAATGCCTGGCAGCGCTTGGTAAAGTGGAAAGTAGTAGGAAAAGAGAGAAACCACACCACAGGTGAATTGTTTCAATCCAGGAAGCCACCATCCTGAGTTTTCAAGGCCTGAACAGGGCAGCTGATGTCCAGGGTTCATGGAGCTCACTCATTCATAGGGTCACCATAAGCTGAAGATGATGTGGCAGCAAAAACAGCAACAAAATTTTGTAAATAAAACAGATCCCCTCACCATAAGCACTTTGATTATAGAGTGTGGTGAAATGAACCTTTGTGCTGGCAGGGAACAAAGTCCAGGTGCCCTTCTCCTGTGTCCCACATCACATCATGTGTGATTGAAGTATTATGTTCTGCTCTAGAGGTTAAACTGAACTGGACCTGGGACAAAGTACTGTAGTCCAAAGTGCTGTCCAAATTGTCTCAGTTTGCTTTCCAGTTTGAGCAGATCATTTATCTATTAATTTGTAAGTACGTATGCCCTTAGAAATCAGTTGAGTAAAGCTCTTTTTAAAATTTCATAACCTGCACTCATGAATTACAGTTGGCTTCAGTTTGCCAGATTCAGCACTTTGCTTCTGGCTTTCACTGAGCCACAGTATGCTGGATTGAATATGAGCGGGAACTTGGACATAATGCAAGCCAGCAACCTTTGAAGGCTATGTGCAGTAGGAAGAGGCAAGGGGAAGGAATCGTACCCAGTCAGGATATTCTGTTCTTCTTTCCTTTAACTGATGAATTGTGATATGTGAAAGTATCAGTGGTCATCTGAACATAGCCACAGTGGACCAGTCAGTTGATTATTTCATTGTCATCACACTGCTGCAGCTTGATATATGTGGCCGTCAGGGAGCAAAGCTGAACATAGCTGGATTTACTTTTGAAATACAGCAGACTGGGCCACATCTATAAGCAGGGGTTCAGCAACTCTATTTCCAACTAACATGATTTAGTTGTTAGCTTTCATTTGATGAATATACCCAGGGTCAGTAAGAGAACTTTTTGACTACATCAGGATTTAATTAATTGATAATTTCAACATATTGTATTTGTTTGTTACTTCTATATCCTACCCTTCCTCTGAAGAGCTTAAAGTAGCTTATGAAGCTCTCTTTGTCATCACAACAACCCTGTGATGTTGACCAGGCAGGGAGAAAGTACCTGCTCACCCAGTAAATTTCAAGGCTCAGTGGGAACTACAACAAGATCTCCCAAGTTCCATTCTAATTGCTGTGCCACAGTGACTGCTTCACCTCAGCTTCTGAAAGGAAACCAAGCCCTTCATCTGATATAATAATAAAGAAAATGCAAATAGGCAAGTTTCTAGCTCTTCGGGGAGGGAATGTTGTGTCTGAGAGCTTCCTAAAGGTTTTGTAGCGGAAACAAGCTTTTCTGATGTTTTATTTTGTTAACATAAGGTGCATCATCCCTTCCAGTATATTTGCAGTGCTCCAGGCAGTTTGCAGCAAATTAAAAGCACTGAATAAATCATAAAAAGTTAGTACTGCAATAAAAGCAGCAAGAAGAAGATGAACACAACTGTAAAAACAGCTTGGGGGTGAATCCTGTCTCCACTTACTTGCAGAGTAACCCCCACTGAACGCAGGAGGATGTACTTTTCAATATAGAAGGAGATTGGGAGATGCCACAGGTTAAATAATGATTGAGATTTATATTTCTGCAATTTATGAGAATTTTGCATTTGGTGAAGGGTGTATCTGTTAGATTTTATTTGAGTTCATACAGCTTATATTGATTGTATCTCATTTTGATTTGCCAATTAACTAGCCCAGTGGTTCTTAACCCTTTCTTTACCTGGGACCACTGGTAAATATAATTTGTTGCTGGGGACCCCAAGACTTAGTTCAAAATTTAAATATATGTGTAGATATTAAAATACATATTTATTTAGAGCTTCTGGAGAGTGGGATTCAAATCCCCATTCAGAAACTGGGTGACTTTTGACAAGTCATATTCTCTCAGCTTCAGAGGAAGGCAAAGGCTCTCTGAAAAAATCTCGCCCTCCAAAAAAAAAAAAAAAAAACCTCCCATGTGATAGGCTTACTTTGGGGTTGCTGTAAGTCAGAAGTGATTCGAAGGCACACAGCAACAAAGTGTTACTGACAGGGGAAAGTTCATTCTAGCCATCATGTCTCCCCTTTGAAAACTGACTTACGGTGACCCCAAGGCTGACGCATCATGGGGAGTTTCTTGGCAAGATTTGTTGCCTTTGCCTTTCTCTGAGGCTGAGAAAATGTGACTTGCCTGAGGTCACCCAGTGAGCTTCTATGGCCAAGTGAAGATTCAAACCCTGGTTTCCAGTTGGGTGCACACACATGCCTGCCACCATGTGTCCCTTTCATCAGGAACACTGCAGCAGGGTATGTGTGTGTGTGCTGGTGTCAAAACTGCTCCCTCGCTTGCAGACAAGGAAGCAGTTTGGGCACGCGCATATGCTTGCTGCCATGTGTCTTGGTACCCGCACCCCCTGCCACCACCGCATCCCTGATGAAACAGCTCCCTCATTTGCAAACAGGGGAGTAGTTTCAGCACAATTGTCACCCCACAGCTGTGTCCCTGTTGCCTTCGCTCCTGTTGGGGTCCAACAGCAGGGCTTTGTAGACCCCCTGTATGGGCTCCAGGGACCCAGGTTAAGAACCACTGGACCAACTGACATTCCTGGGCAGTGAGAATAATGAGAAATATAATGACAGACAGAGGATTGGATTATGAGTTGGATTATCCCAGATGTGGTCAACTCTAGATCTTGTTGGATTGCATTTTCCATCCATCCAAGAGGGAAGAGCCTAAGATGAGGGATGGTGGAAGTTACTACATTCCACCAGCCGTGCCATATTCTTCCAGTTTACTTTCTTACTTTCCTAGCCAAAATCAGCTAGCCAGAGTTAGCTGTAGACAGTTTTTAATTGCTTATAAGCCACCTTGGATCCTGTACGAGGAGAAGGTGGGATGTAAATAAAATGAAATAATTCTTAGAGACTGTAAGATTGCCATTCCAGTTAATGTTAGCCAGCATAGATGATGGTGGAGTTCTACACTTCTGGATTCATCAGCTAAGGTGTAGAAGAGATGTCATATAGAAGATGGAGCAGGGTTGTTTTCTCTTGCTCCAGAGACTAGGACATGGAGCTGTGGATTCAAACTACAGGAAAGGAGATTTCACCTATACATTAGGAAGAACTTCCTGACAGTAAGAGCATTTCAACAGTGGAATATGCTGCCTTGGAGTGTGGTGGAATCTCCGTCTTCAGAGGTTTTAGGCTGGATGGCCATCTGTTAGGAGTGCTTTGATTCCTGCATGGCAGGGAGTTGAATTTAATAGCCCTTGTGGTCTCTTCTAGCTCTATGATTTTGTCCACCCAAGTACTAGATGTGAATGTTTGAAGCTGGTGTTGAGCCAGAGAGATATTTCAGGCATTGTGCTGATACACCAACTATGCTGCAATCCTTGTGTCTTACTATTAGGGATGTAAATCTTTTCTTCATTTTTGCATGCAAAAATCAATAATTTCAAAACGTTCAAAACTTGGCATTTGTGCACAGAAAACAATGTATTTTGTGCAAAATGTACTGTTTACCATTCAAAACCTTTGGGGTTTTTCCTTGCAAAAAACTCTTTTTGCATAAACAATTTTTATACAAAAGCAGTCCCCAAATGGTTGAAATTGCAGCTAGCATGATATTAGAAGACCACAGGACACTGTTACTGATGTCTCTAGTGTATACACATTTTTGCAATTCACTAACAGACTTTCTTAGTGAGTCTCCTACTTAGCTAAGTGTACATAAATTTATGTTAAGGAAAATGCAATATAGGATTCTGGCTATTAGATTTTTATAACTTAAATCAGATTTCAACAATTTTCTTAAAAAGAATCTGGGTGAAAGAATACTAATGACGCAACATCGAATTAAAGTCTATGAATATGTTGACAGTAATTTAAGGGAAGAAAGAGATAACCTGATTGGTTCTGTTCTGCAGCTGGTATATGTGAAGTGTGTATGCTTACTACTGGCTCTAAGGGACATGACTCTTAAGTGCAAAGGCAGAGAAGGTCAGTGAACAGAGAATTTTAGGAGAGGGGTTTAGATCTGAACATGAAGGAGAAGTCTGGATATAAATGGAAGAGATCCCATTTTTGAGGAATTGAAAATTAATCTGAAAATAATTCAGAATAATTGCTTAGTATATACCCATCTTTTAATGAAACCTGCTTCTCTGAATATGTGTTCAGGTTATCTTAATAACAGGCTTTTACTTTTTTAAAAAATGATAATTAACTTCCTTGCCAATGTTTTAAACTGTAATTTAAATAATTAAAAGTGAGTCCTTCAAACAAGTGGTTTAAATCAAATCACCTCTGCCTCTAGTAGTACAGTTTCATGAACATATATGTTCTGAATTTGCCCTTTAGGAAGATTCAGGCAAATTGGTCCTCAGAGAGAATAACTTTTGCCTATTTCACTCTTGAAAGTTGGAAATAACATGTGTATCTGCTCCGTTCAAGTTTGCATTACAGATGTCTCTTTCTGGCATTACCGCAACTGTTCCACAAGAGGGCAGGAGATACATCAAATAATCTGTTTTTACCTACTGCTGTTGGCAGGTACATAACAGAGGGCTTATCTTAGTGAAAGATTCTAATTGTAACCTGATACCATTAAGGCAAGTCAGCTGAAAGTGAGATGAGCTTTTTCTTTCTTTCTTTCTTTTTTAAGGATCTAAAAAAGACAAGTTAGTATTGAATGGAAGGCATAGTGCTTTGTAGCTGTCACTGTTTATTTGGCAGGATGCTTTTTGGCAAAGGTGCTTAACAATTTATTTCACAGTCTTAAGATTGTGTTTTAGGGAATCTTGGGATTGCTTGCTTCTTTGTTGCATTGTATTGTATTTATTTAAATATTTCTTATCTGCCCTATATTAAAAGACGTCAGAATGATGTATAGGTAAAATCAATACTAACAGGATAAAAAATCTAATATATAAAAGTCCAAGTTTGTTTGTCTGTGTCAGGCAGGCGAAAACCTCATATGATTGGCTGTGTCAGGCAAAGACCTCATATGTTTGTTGCCTAAGAAGATTCTCTGGAATCCTGGGGTTTGCAGTTTAGTGAGGGGCCTTTAGAATTCTCAGCCAGAGAGCTCTTGGGCCTCAGTCAACTGTGTCTGTCTTGAATAGGCCGGTTGCTATGGAGGCAAAGCCTAGCAGCAAGGAGGAGGGCAGAGTATTCCCTTAGGAACCCAACCTCTGTACATTAATAACTCTGAATACAGATTGGATTGGGGAATATGGGGAAAAGTTACAGGTACTGGACAAGACAGTTCGGGGAATTAGCGACACAGGATCTCAAATCTTTCTAACAAGTATTACCTGTGAGAAGATAAAATCTCAGGCAACTCCAGGTAGATATGCTAGTATGTATATAAGACAATAAAAATCACTTAAATAGACCGAAACATATTAAATGTATTCACAAGTTAAAACAGGTTTCAAAGATGAAAACAATTTTAAAACCCTGTGGGTTTATATATATATATTGTGTGTGTGTGTGTGTGTGAGTGCGATCCAAAGGCTTTAATAAATGACCTTATTTTTACTTGGTGTCTAAATGAAAACAGCATTGGAGCCATTTGACAGTTGGGGTATGATGACTGAGAAGACTCTCCATCGCAACGTCAGACAGCATATTGACCTCACTGGTCAGATGCAGAAGAAGGGCCCACAGCAGTCATTAATCCGGGGGTATCTGCGTTCCATGTTTCCTCCAGTGAATTCAAGACAGTGTACCTCACTGTCCTCCTCCCTACTTTATGCCCACTGCAGTGCTGTAGGACAGGCCTCACTGAAAGAGAGCATCTATCCAAGATCAACCAGAGGTTTTCAAAGTCCCAGTGGAGCACTCTTAACTACTATACCACACTGGCTCTCATTGCACTTAGTGGACTTTCTCAGCGAGGCTGGTAATGTCAAACAAGCTTCTCTAAAAACAAAACCAACAACAACAATAACAAAAACCTGGCTTGCTTACTACTCCCGAGCTTCCCATGTTGTACATAGCATGAGACGTCAGGTAACTTATCATCTCAAGGAAGTTAATCTTTAGCATGTGACTTTTTAAAAAAAAATCCAGAGTAATGACTGGCTTTCCAGTGGCTCTAGAATTTTTGCTCTGACAGCACTGGTGATTGTGTTGAAGCTTTGGTAGGGATAGGGATCATGCCGCTTGCGTCCCAAAATTATTATTAGTTGGCAAAATGAAAATTTCTGTTCCTAGAGTTATTATTGCTGAAATGAGAATTATTAGTAAAATAAGAATTGTTGTTCGTTAATGTGTATGATACAAGTGTGTATGAGACCCCCTTCCCCTTGTCCAGGAAGTGAATTCTTGGTATCTTTTGCGTTTGAGAAAATGCCAACCCCACCCAACTCATAGTTTTGATAGAGTGCAGTTCACAGCAGGTCCCAGAGTTTTTACTTTGTGCATGCCTGTGAAAAATTGGTCCTGGATCTTTGTGCAGACAACCTAATGCTGGAAAGGGTTCCTTGAAGGTAGATGTTTCTGGAAGTTAGTGCTATTCTGATTTTTCTTGGTAAACTTTTATTTTGCTCATTACTTGAGATCTTCTCTTTAATAAATGAAGGCTTATGCCTATATTGCTAACTACATTGGCTAGTAGGAAGAGCAGAGGATGGGGCTAAAATGCTAAAGTAGTTGTTTCTCCTTTTGCTCTGTTGTTGCTGTGTGCTTTCAAGCCATTTCTGACTTACAGAGACCTAAGACAAACCTGTTGTGGGGTTTTCTGGGGGCTAAGAGTGTGTGATGCACCCAAGGTTATCCAGTGGGTTTCCATGGCCAAGTGGGAAATCAAACCCTGGTCTTCATGGTTGTAGTCCAGTACCCAGATCACTATACGGTGCTGGATCTCTGCTCTGCATTTGCCAGCCAGCTGAGGTGGAAAGTTCAGACTGAAATACTGTCTTGGGGGAAGGAAAGGAACTTGAGGAACTCTGTGGTAGCATGGACTGACTTGTGTTTCTCTTTCTTCATCCAGGCAGCTTGAGGAGTCTGACTGGGATTAACAGAATTTCAGTTTTTCCATTCCTGTCAAGGGATTTTTAAAAAAACAAACAAACACAAGGATGATTTGGTTATTGTTTAGTTTCCTATAGCTGAGATTTCCAACTGAAGAGCCATGTGATTCCTGTCCCTGTTCTAGAGGGAAGCATGGCAGGTCTGGAAAAGAACATACACAGGCATGGAGTATTGAAGGCTGGGAGATGAGGAAGTTTGTTGATCTGTTTCCGCTAGCGGCAAGAGCAATTAGGCAGTGTCCCTGACAACTGTGTGTTATCTTGAAAAAAAGGGGGAAAAGACATAAGAAGTGGAATGGAGCCTCACAGAAATAGTTTTCTGTCTTTCCGTGGTCTTCACTCAAACTTGATTTTGGGCCATCGCCTTCATCACCATTACTACTGTTGTTTATTGGCCTCCTTTCTCATAAAAAAAAAAAGAAGAAGTCTTTAAGTGTTCTACATTATTTAGGAACAGCATCAAATCATTTTATTGTTGTTGTGTGCCTTCAAGTTGTTTCCGACTTACGGTGACCCTAAGGTGAATCTGTCACAGGATTTCTGGTAACTGAGAGTGTGTGGAGCACCCAGGGTAAGTTTTCATGGCCAAACAGGGAATCAAGTCCTGGCCTCCAGGGTCATAGCCCAATGCTCAAACCACTACACCATGCTGGCTCTACAAATCATTACTGTGGTACATTATTTAGTTGTACATTCAGGAATATTTTTCATGTGTAACCTGATCTAATGCATATTTCCTCTCCTCTGCAAGATCGGAATAATTGGAGGGACTGGCCTGGATGATCCTGACATACTGGAAGGTCGAACAGAAAAATATGTTGATACACCGTATGGAAAGGTGTGTTTTAAAGTCTCTCGGTTTTCTTTGTTCATATGTATACAAGGTGCTTTGGAGGGACTTACAAACAAGGAGCACTCCCCAAAACTATCCATCCGTTTTTCCAAATACATGCTTTTATATACAGTGTCACATAGCTACTTTTGAAACTTGAGTGAGTTTTCAAAGAATTTGTAGTGTAGATAAGGTGAAGGGTTAGCTGCAACATGGGTATCTGGATTGTGTATACTGTGTGAGATTTTCAGAACTTAGAACAGTCACTTTTGGGAATACAGTTCTCTTTGCCCCACCCCATCTGCGCTTCTACTTCACAAGGTGTTAAACCATATTTCCAGAAGTGTGATTTAAAACTCCAAAACACATCATGTGCTCCCTGCTCACCCTATTGTAAAATAAAGAGCAGATGTCTCTTGCCACTGTCGTGTAAAAATTCAGCCATGTGAGAGCAAATTTAGCAGGGATGGGGAATGGGATTACATGCAAATGAATAAATACATATGAGCTGTAAGTTGCTCATCCGTGGTCTAGAGCATATCTACTTCTTTAACGTCACCCTGCACTTTAGCTGAAACTCATATCACCCAGTAAGAAATCAAAGGAGCAAATATGTGGGCAAATCATAGTCATTATTTCTTGGAAGAAAGCTTTTTATAACTACTTTAGACACTTTCTTTTTTGATTTTGTGAAAGAATGTACAACATGGATTTTTTAAATGCTTATTCCTATATCGCATTGAGGCTGTAATATTGTGCATGCTTATTTGGACACAACTTAGACCTAGGTATATAGGACTGTGGTGCACTGTGCATTGTTGTTAAAATTTTCAAGAAGACCTATTTCATCCTCCTCTATAATCTTTCTTGATGAATAAATGGGACTTAAGATTTTATAATTTGTCGCATTTGATAATATTTCTTGGTATTTGTGTGTGTTCTTTCCTGAAAACTTCAGCCCTCAGATGCTTTGATTTTGGGAAAAATCAAAAACGTTGACTGTGTGCTTCTAGCCAGGTATGTGAATTCCTTGAAACGGTATCTGAATTACTTTTGTACTAGAAATATACGATACATGTGTTATAAGAATATGAATCTAAGGAATCAGACCTTCTAAAGATGAAATTATGTTGAGAACTATATCAGGTATTCAGGAAATATCTCAGGTAGTAGGGTTATATATTGTATCGGAGTGATCAACTCTGGTCCCCATTCTGTCTCCAACTGATGACTCGAAAGGGGATGGCCAATCTCTGGGGACCCCTCCAAAGGTACTTCACTAACTCATATTCATTTTCTTTTGGACTTCCAAATTCAGTGAGTTTTGTTCAGCAATTCAGTTTCCAGGATACGTTTACCTTATAAAAGGCTACAATGTGTACATAAACATAGCTGATGCAAAAGCTTGGTAGTCTGCTTACGTCACCAATGCTATGCCAGCCAAACCAGATACCACTATGATATAGTCCAATTTCACTGGATATCTTTAATTGTCAAAACATCTTAGGGCTTTAAATAGCTTGGGCAGACATTACTTGAAAAATTGCCTTCTCCTGGCTGAGGTCATCAGCCTTCCCACAGTCTGAGGTTGTCAGCAAGCATCTTCTGTTGATTAATTCAAAGTGGGGTTAGGCTCATACTTGAAAAGGGAAAGGCCATTTTAGTAGTAACTCCAAGCCTCTGAAATCAGTTTTCACTGTGAGCTTCTCAGTTCACTTCTTTGCAGGTCCTCGGGAAAGCGCTGAAATAGGTTGCCAGTTTTATTGTTCATTTTATTGTTAAATTTATATTCTTGTATTTTAATTAAATTTTATAGTTTATGAAATCTGTTTACAAAATATGAATTTAACATTTGTACATAAATTATATAAAATGTATACATGGTATTTAATATGAAGTACATTTGATAAAAAATGTGTAGAATGTATTATATGTTTAATATATTTTATTGAAAATATATTGGAATATTATAATAATATGATTGCCTTGCTTTTATCTTGTACACTGTCGTGACAGAATTTTACACTTAAAGGAGCTCTAAAAGCAATCTTAAATGTATTTAAGTATTAAAAAGAACTAAGTATCACTTTTCGTGAGCCTTTGGGATGTAGAGACAAAAAGAAAACAAATTCCTACAGGTATAAAAAATAGTAAAGGTTCTTAATCTCAGCATGTTAAATTTCAAAATTTGAATCCAGAACCCCATGAGTGCAACTGAAAGAAATTGAGGGAATAGTGAAATAACCTGGCATTGAGTGAACTGAGCCATGATGGCTTCTGGAGCAAAAGAAAACAGGAGTAGGTTGTATGGAGATGTTGGACAAGCTTATTTATACATTCTGGAAGCTTGCCCTTGTTCATTTGTGTAGAAGCACTGCAGAATTCATCCTACTACACCAAGTCAGGAATCGAGTCCCTGACAGTAGGAATTGACTTCAAGGATCTTGACCAAGAAAACACCAGGTCTAAGTAGCTTCTTGATGTGCTTTTCTAGCTTGTATTTTAGATTTGTTGTCCCCATTTCCCCTTCATCTTTCTCTCCATAGGCATGGAAGGCATCATACTATTACACCAACAAATATCAATTACCGTGCCAATATGTGGGCTCTGAAGGAAGAGGGCTGTACCCATCTACTAGTGACGACTGCTTGTGGCTCATTAAGAGAAGAAATTCAACCTGGGGATATTGTTATCATCGACCAGTTCATAGACAGGTAAAGGAGAAGATGAGATCCCATGTGGAGATAGAGTGGACAATGTCTGAGGTAGATCTTGGGACCATTGTGAGAACTTCCTCCTCAAAAGTATTCTGCTGTGGATAACTTTTAACTTTTTGGTTTAATTCAGTAAATAACAACAACAAAATGATGACAACGATAACAACGATGATGTATTAAGAATTGTTTTAAATTGCAGCCCAACTGGCAGGCATTTTTTTAAAATCTGATAAGATTCCTCTAATCTACTGCTAGCATCTCCTAGCAGTGAGTCAGAGAGTAACAAGATATGTTTCTAGGAAGAGGCAGTAGAAAGGGAAAGAAGAGAGGAGGCTGGCTTTGGAAAAGCTCAGAAAGCAGTACAACTTCCCAGAAAGTTTCCAAAGCTAAGAGGAGATTGACAGGATCTTCTGCCATTCTCCTAAGTCAGAGGAAGTACAGGGGATGTTTTTGACCTTTGCTGGCTGTCTCTAATCCACAACTGTTCAGAGGCTCAGTTTGTAAGGTGTGTGAGAGAAGATGGCTTATAACCAAATGAATCAAGAATACTCAGTGCAAAGGTGAGGAAACATTGACCCTCCGGGCTTTGACTCCCTGAAGCCCCAGTCAGCAAGGAAAGGATTATGGGAATTTTCATTCAAAATATCTCAAGACTCCCCAGCCCTCCTTCAAGAAGATCTTGTTGGACTTCTGTTATAGATTGACAAATGGTGTATCAAATTTCCCCTTCTTTTTTTCTGTCCCCACAGTCCACCCCCAGCTTTCTTTTTGGCAAGCATGTACACAGTACACAGGAAGGAAAGATTTTTTTTCCCTTTCTTTTTTCTCAGAAAATGTAATTAGTTTACTCACCAAGCTGAACTTGGAAGGGTGTATGAGTCACACCGGAGGTTACATATTCTTATTAATGGATAGTTATACATTGCTACCAGCTGCAGAACTTTTTCTTTTTGTTTCTTTTCTGCGCAGAAATAGTGCTGACTGGGGCTGGATACAGGAAACATAGAATTTCTTTGTTTAAACAGCTTCACTGGCCACCAGTTTGTTTCCAAACACAATTATGTCTTATAAAGTTTCATATAAGCTTAGATCAAGACTGTCAGAAAGACTGTATCACTATATATGATCATGCCTTAATCTCTAAAGTCTGCAAGGAGGGATTTCATTTTGTCACACTTCTGAAGATTTTTGCAATGGACGCTTCCAGTCTATGGAGGTCTGTTCCACAGAAGGCTCCGTGGCCCCCTTTGCTCCTTCGCTCAGCGAGAAGGGACATTTTTATTTAAACAGGCATTTGGTGGGTTAACAGTGCGCAGAAGGGTCTTTTAGTGTAGGATGGAGGTGTGCTCTGCTTTTATCCTTACCATTATATTTTTTATGTGTTTTTGTACTGTTAGTGGTATTTTAATAGAACTTTAAAAAAAAAAGTAGCTGATTTTAATTAGTAAGTAGTTAGGGCTTTGGCAAAAGCTAAGATCTGGGTTAAAACTTCCTCGTTTGCTAACAGTAGACATGCCTACAACATGAACATGAACATGACTAGATTTAAATAAATTTTTGACCCTATAAAGTGTGGCATAGGCTAGTTTCTCTTGCATGACCAATATCCTACTGAAATCAGGTTACAAGGAGGTCCTCTGAAGAACCTCTTAATGCTTCTACTCACCTTGAAAGGGAAACTGTTGATGTTAAAAGCATTATTGCCATTGAAAGTGACCTGTTTATGGCAAACTGTGTTAGTTTATCAAATTGTATTTATTATGTATTATCTGTAATAATACGTTGTAGGTCTCCTATTCCATGCTATACACTTCTTTCACCTTCAGTAGTAACACAGCAGTTTAACGTAAGAGGAGTCCTGGGACAGATCAAATGACTATCTGACACAGTAGCTGCATCTTGGAAGCCCATCAGATGAGGGCAACAGCCCCTTCCCATACTGAACTTGGTTTGCAGATGTAACAGTGACCCTCCCAAAATCAGGACCCAAATGATTTTGATTCTGGAGAAGTGTAGCTGGAGTGAGAGGCAGCTGTTATCTTGCTAGACAGAAAAGAGGTACAGGCATAATACTGGTACTGTGAATATGTACATTTGTAAGACTTGAAGTATCAAGTACACCAAGCCCAATTTCCATGGATATTGCTCAGTGAAGATGAGAGTTGTTGTTCAAAATGTCTGGAGGATACCAGTGCCTGAGTCTAATTGTTAGTCCCAGCTGGAGTAGACCAATTGAAGAAGGGGGATTTACATAAATGTTGACTTTCAGCATTCAGCAAATGAAGCAGTGAGTCTCCTTTGGATGGGACTAGCAATTGTATTCAGACCCTTGTACATCATCACTCTTCTGCCAATGCCTGTGTTGTTTTATGTAATCAGCTTTTCTTTTCCTTAACAGAACCACCCAAAGATCTCTCACTTTTTATGATGGGAACCATTCCTGCCTTCCAGGTGTATGCCACATTTCAATGGCAGAACCTTTCTGTGCCAAAACAAGAGAAGTTAGTGGATCTTTCTTTACTTAAGATTGTGCCAGTGGCTAACACTCAAGCAACTTATGCATGAGCAGAAAGTAACTTCATGTATGCATGTGCAATTGGGTTGTGGGCAGTACAGTATTGTCAATTTTTCTTAGTAGTAGCTGGGACTCATGCTGCATTAAATGGTGCTATAGAGGGCCTCCCAGTCTTTAAACTGGACTTTTGAGAGAATGCAATGTTTATTTCAGCAGATTTTCCAGCTAATGAACCATCAGATGACTCATGCACACTGTGAGTGAGATTTTTTAATAGGAATCATTCATCATTCTGCCTTCATTAATTAATAACATAATCCAGCAATCCCTGCTGATATATCAAAAATGTTCTGCCACATCTGGCAACTTTCAGATACTGAGTTGGAAGCCTTGAATGGTTCTGCAAGGCTTTCTGCATGTTTATCCTGTTAAAAATTTATACCACACTGACTGATCTCCAGTGGATAACATGTTTACATGTATCAGCTTTCTAACAATGTATTTTTTCCCTCCAAATTCATGCAACAAACCAAAGTAACCCTTCAGAGAGATTTGGTTGAAAATAGATCCAGTGTATCCTCAGGAATGCATGTGGCATACCATGCACATTACTTTGAATGCTGGCTAACATTGTTCACAGGCAGAAGTAGGCATTTTGATGGGCAGTTCTTTCCAAAGGATGAGTTAATTGTTTATGGCCTTCTTGTTCAAGGACTATACCATTCCGGGTTTATATTTACACTTCCAGCTTCACATGTTGACCTTAGGAAAGAACAGATCACTTAAGCAACCATGTAAAGTGTGTAGTAGGAAGTTAATGATGTTGGCTGATACCCAACATTATTAAATAACATGCAGAGATTATTTTATTTTCACTCTTGGTTGGGCATTATTTGTTTTCAAGCTGTTTGTCACTATGTCTATCTATTGGTGTGGTCTTTCCCCAGTCAAAAACGGACTCTCCAGTCCAGTCCAAAATGGAAATAGACCAGTTGGTGGCAGCCTGCCACTATGATGAAAGTAGTATTGGTTCATACATGGGGGGGGGGCTTAAATCCAGGGTGTGAATCCATCGCCCATAGGCCACATGTTGTTCCCATAGCCCCTTCCTGAATATAATAACTTCAGCTGAAAAAGGATTGTTGTATCTGAAATCACCAAAGAGTTGAGATTCTTGTTTAAAATGCAGTGTAGTCCCAACATACCCAACACCCATCCTTCAGACTTTTACAAGAAAAGAAAAACAGAAAAAGAGAGAAACCAGGCTTTTGGTTTCATTTTGAGAGGTAGTATGGCCTGCAGTAAGTTCTGGGATGGAAGACTGGCCCCTTATCCCTGGAGTTAGCCAACCCCAACCTAAATGACTTTCCGAAAGGAATAATATTCATAACTTTTTCTGCTTTTGGTGTATTGTCAGGTCCTTATGGATGCTGCAAAGAAGCTTGGTATCAAGTGCCACTCAAAAGGGACAGTCATCACAATTGAGGGACCACGTTTCAGCTCTCGGGCAGAGAGCCTCATGTTTCGCAGCTGGGGAGGTGATGTTATCAATATGACTACAGTTCCTGAAGTGGTTCTGGCAAAGGAAGCTGGAATTTGCTACGCAGGCATTGCTATGGCAACAGATTATGACTGCTGGAAAGAGCCTGAAGAAAGTGTGAGTAGAATACATTGCTAACTTCTGGGGCATGTGTGTTTGAATGATATTTTAGACAGCGTTTATGTTTGTTATGTTTCAAAGCAACTCACATTTCCATGTTGAATAGCCCTATTTAATAGTTAATCCAGACAATATACTTTGTGTGTATTTAGAAGAGTTTTTCCAACAAGAAGAGGTGAAAGATATCTGTTTATTCTTGCATGTCCTTTTCCTCAGCTACATACTTTGCATTTCACATATATCATGATTCTTCACTAGAAGGATGAGAGCTGGACACCTTGAATTAGAATTGAACACCATGGTGAATTTTATCTTCTACAGCTTGCACTGGAATAAATGGGGGTTTTTTCACCCCTACTTCATGTGGAAATTCACCCACTTCCAGAATTTTGTATTATAACGGCTGCTGTTAGTAACATGTGCCTAATTACAGTTGTTTGTCCCACCTAGAGTAGATCCATTGAATCTTGGAACTTGATAAACCAACACAGCTGTTGTTGTAATTCAGTGGATTTAGGTATAAATATGTTAGTCTTGTTTTTTCCCCCCAACAAACATGGCTACTTCTTTGGAAATACTCTTTCAAAGGTAACACCAGTGTGTGCCATGGGGCTAGCTAGGAAGTCCCCAGCTCAAATCTTGCCCTCAGCATGAACTTATTTGTGTCTATGAGGCAAACTAATGTATCTCATTGTCAGCCTAAAGCCCACAAAATGGGAATACAGTGGCCCCTCGACTTTTGCAAGGATTTGGGGCACAGAACCCGTGCGAGAGTAAAAAAAAAAAATCAAACAACACTCCCCCCAGCCAAGTGAGCACTCCCTCTCACATTCCCTTCCAGGGCCTTTCCCTTCCCCATTCACTTGTGTTTTGCCCAGCTGCACTGCCTCTCAGGCCCCCAGGCAATAGGCAAGTGAATGGAGCGGGCAGCTACACAACCAGGGAAGGTATGCGCACCGAGCTGCCTCCTGCTATTCACTTGCCTGTTGCCAAGGTCCATGGAAGGAAGACACACATGTCCAGACAAAAGGCAATAAAAGGAGGAGAAGTGGGGGAGGCAAGTGGGCACCTCACGAAGAATCAAATTCATGAAGATCAAAGCTGCGAATGTGGAGGGGGGCCTGTAGTAATTCCAATTAATCTTGCAGGTTTACTGAAAGGAATGCTAAGAGGAATGTAAGTGAAGCGCTTTGAATACCCTAAAGCAGTAGGAAAACCAGGGTGGGCAACTGTAGAGGGCACAAGGGCCAGTTGCCCCCACTCCAATGGACTGCACATGCCTGGAAATAGACCATAATATGACCAAAAATTATTTGTATCTTCTGTTTTCTGTTTTGAGTCATGCACTGTGAATTTGCGGGGGGGGGGTTGGAGTGTTGGAGGGCTCTTTGCATTATGCTACTCCTAAATCTCTCAAAGAGCAGTTTTTGGTTGTGGGGGCAATTTTCACCCCTCCTCAAAAATTTTTAGGGGATTCAAGAGTTTAGGGGGCCTGGAAGCTACAAAAATGCCCCTGGAAGCCAGTGAGCCACATCCTGCAGTTTATCCACCACAGTCTAAATGATCACCCTTCTACCATGAGTCACTTGAGGAATCCAGTTTTAAAGAAACTGGACCGTATTTCATTAATTCAGTCAGATGTGAAAATCCCTGCTCCAAACATTTGTCCATGGGTATAGTTTGTGCAGACAATTTGCAGAAGTTCCTAGAAGTTTAAAAATAAATACAACTTGTCATGTCATACAAACATTCTTCAATATGTTCCAAGCTTCAATATGTTCTCAGCTGTTAGAGAAAATGATTTTTTGTGTTCGTCTGTCATAGCTCAGACATGGGGAGGGAGGGTGGAGAAATAAAACAATGTCCTGAAAGATCAGTTTTATACTAAATATAAGTGTAATGTGACTATGCCTCTGCTGATCATGAGATTTTTAAAAGGCACAAGGCAAAAAAAATTAGCATTTTTCTGTTAACGTATTAACTGTTCTTAATGCACCTCTGATGTTCAGCTCTTTTTAAAAAGGCATAAATCTATAATCAGTGATAAATTGTTCACATGGGAAAAAAAATTCTTATTGGTAAAATTATGGCTAGATGCCTGATGATTAGTCCCCCTATAGAGTAGACTCATTCAATGCATTGTTGAATGGTGAGTGAACAGCTAGGTAAACCCAGTTGATTCAATGGCTCTGTTCTAGGCAGGATCAAAAATAGGATTTAGACCTAAGTACGGTATGTTAGGGTGTAGAAAAGCTCCTTTCCTGGATCACAACTCTCAGAATCCCCCAGATAGCCAATTATTGTACTGGCTGGGTGATTCTGGAAGCTATGGTCCAAACAGTAATTTTCTAACCTCTGGCACAAGCTTGAAAGCAGAGGCAAGTTGGTAATAACTTTGTAGGGAAAAAAGTATTTAAACCTGATCCTATTAGGCTCTTTAATATCTTTAAATAATCCAGAAAAGTGTCTTCTTCCTGTCATACTTGAAGTGCATTTATAAACCTTTACTGACTGACTGGTTTGATTTATAGTTGTCTTCCACATTTGCAGCTTTAACCTTCACAGATTTGATCATTTGCAAGTTTTTCTAATCCCTTTCCCCACCTCACGTGCTTCTTTTCTGGGGAAAGAGTCCCTCTCAGCAGCTCCAAGCAGGCCATGCAGCCCTTTGAGAACCCACTTCTGGTCCTCCTCCATCAGCTGCTGGCTAGCCATTTAAGGATGGTTTGCAGCCCAATTTCTCAGCACCACAAACCCTCTCCCAATGCCCCCTCACATTCAAGGAAGGAGATGTGCAAGAGAGGAAATATACAGCCACCAAGCCGATCCACCTCTTTTTCCTCTCCTTCCCCTGGCCTGGTTTGGACTCTGGGTGCCCGTTCCCCCCACCATGCCTTGGTCCCTTTCCCACAGACATGCAGAAACATTTTGATATTTGCAGTGTTTCCATTTTTGTGGAGGTCCTGTGCCCCTCATCCTAGCGAATGTGGAAGGCCAACTGTATATCCCAAATGGTATCCAAGGTGGCTTGCAATGTAGGTTAAAACAAAACAAATAAAACAAGATGTGGTACAAAAATTTTCTGTGCCATAATTCGGGCAAGGGGAGAGAGGATGGAGAAATAAAGCAACCTCTAAAAGAGGGCTTTTATTTTAAAAGTATTAAGCCATCAAATTCGGTGGTGGCTTCAGGAACCACAATAAGAAAGGGTACATGTAGAGGTTGTCCACCCTATTATTGTGAATGTTCCTAAGAAAGAACCTGCAGCTGTATATAATACTTCTTGTGAAATAGCTGTACAGACACCTGCATACTCAACACACACATATGTGCTTGTAAATGTATGTGTTTGTATAGACATGTATATGTAGATACATATATTATTGGTCAAGTCAGTTACTAAAGATTTGACAGACCATAAGATTATAAGTTATGCCTTTAGTTTTGACTTTTGAGTCCCTTTTCTTAAAATTCTGGAATGTAAAAAACTTTTAAAAATCAGGCAGCATTCTCAGTGGTTGAGTTTTCAGTTTCTTGTATTTCTCTGAGATCATTGGTTGTAGAATAACTCCACTGTAATGAGCGAATAATGGTTTTGGCCTGATCATCTGTATTTCATCTTGTAAAAGTAATTTGAGATGAGTCAATGTTGTATAGCTTAGTCCAGAGTACGTGTTCACATTCCCCTCCCTCTCTCTCTCTCTTTTTTTTTAAGGCGATAGATAGGAGATTTTTTTTGTGGGTAGTAAAGCCAAGAGTTGCCATATGCATGCTCAGTTTTGCAGCTCAGCTTATTCACTGCAGGTCCTTGGGATGGCAGTGGAAATTTTGAGATAATGGGAAACAGATGAACAAAGTCACTCTGTGAATATCTTGATCTTGGTTAACGTGAGTTTGTTGAAGAAAATGAGGAGTGGGGTGAGAGGAACTTTTTTTAAGAGTATCTGGCACACCTGGCAAGGCAGACATGGTTACTGAAACATGGTTGGTCCCATTTGTGGAATGTAGTACTTGAGTGGTATAACTTAATCAAAAGGAATAGGGCAAACAGGAGGAGATAAGGAGTAGAATTATGTGTAAAACTTAAAGAATGGAAGGATGATTAAGAGCATTTGAGTAAAATTCAAAGGAGAAGAAAACAGTACTGATATCAGTGTGGTGATCTTCTTGAGACCTCAAAAATAACTGGAAGATTTGAATGATGTCATACGATATCAGATTATCAAACATTCAGAAAAAGAGATATAATACCATCATGATGCCTGTTGGAAGTCAACTCGTACTGAGAGTATAAGGGTCCAACAAATTCCTCACTTGCCTTCCTGACAATTTTGTTGTCTGAAAGGTAGAAGAAGCAATGAGGAGATCAGCTGTCCTGGAATATTCCTCATAACTAAGGCCCTTTTCGCACGGCATTTCAGAAGCAAAAGGGCCCCTTGAGCGTCGTGTAAATGTGAGGAGCAGTCCACTCGATGCACTCACATTTGCGCAATGCTCAAGGGCTTAACGTGGACCGTGCACACATTTTTTCATTTTCAGCTTAAAGCCGAAAGTCGCGCATCGCTCCGGGGCCCCACGTGCGGAGCCTCAGGAGCCAGGCTGGTTGCACTTCCTGTGCAGTGAAGGCTGGGAAAGGTCCCAAGCTGCACTGCGGAAGGAAGAGGCGGGGTGCTCGTGCTACCAGGAAGCAGCTGTGGAGCCGAAGCAGCAGGGACACGAGAGCCATCTTCCTCAGGCTTCTTGCACTAGCCCCGCACCCCAGTTCCATGAAAGGGTAAGGTGCAAAAAGGGTCTAAGAAGAATTGAGTGAGTGAGACAGAAACACTGGAAGCTTGGGTAAAAATAACCATATCTTCTTGAGATTCATTGTACACAGGAAAGGAGAAGCAGAGTGTAGCCAGACACACATTGTGAACTTTAAGAAAGCTGGTGTTAATAAGCTGAGGAAATACTGGCTGAAAATACATAATTAGAAATACTCAAAGGGTGTTCATAATGGATGGGCATTTCAATATACTGAAAGCATGATTGTGGACAATTCCAATGAGAAAAAAAATGGAGGAGGCATCTGATGAAACCATGGCACCTACATAAGGCCATTTCGCATAAACTTGACACAGTAAAGAGGCTGCATGGCAACACCTAGTTATTTTAAGTGTATTAGTTTCCAAAGCCAGACGAACCACTTTCCAGGCTACTAAAGGAAAATACAGATGGAGTCTCAAGTTATCTGCCTATAAAGTATCTGAGAATTGTTGGAGTACTTCAGGGCTGGGGAAGCTGGAGCAAAAAGGAGGGCAGGGAATCTCTGAGCAGCTACTGACCAGTACTGATGTTTATAACAGGAGTAGTTCTAGAACAGATCATTGAACTATCAGCACTTTTAAAAAGGACATGATGATTACTGATAACCATTGTGAGCTTCTCAAGAACAAGTCACGTGAGACTGATGTTACCTTTTTAGAGACAAAGTTACCAGTTTGGTAGATCCCAGGAATGTTATGGATGTACACATTTTTGTTTCAGGCTTTTGATAAGATCCTCCGTGATATTCTTGGAGACAATACTAGTAAAAACATGGTTAGACAATGCTGCTGTCAGTCTGATTTCTAGGTTGTTGGCAGTTCATTTACATAGTGTGATTACCAATGATTTCTTATCATCCTGGAGAAAAGTGGCAACTGAGGTACTGCAGAGTTTTATAAAACAGGACAGAATTCTGCAATAATTTATAAATTACTTAAAAAGGGCTGTCATGTGGCAGATGGATCAGACTTCTTTTCTGCACTCCCCAAGATAGGACCTAGACCAATATGTATGTTCAATTTAAAGGAAAGAGTATTTTAACTAAATATTAGGAAGGACTTCCTAATTATGAGTGTGTTTGATAGTGAAACAGACAATTGTGAGAAGTGGTTGACACTCTTCACATTGAAGTATTTAAAGGTTGGAGGAGGTTTTTAAACAGAAGGATAACCATCTACGCAGGGTACTTTGGCTGTGGATTTCCTACATTAGCAGTGGGTTGGACTAGACTCTTTTTGAGATCTGTTCCAGTACCGTAGGAGGAGTATCTGTATCTGAGTAGGTACAGTCATAACTGGCTTGTTTCATAAGTTGGCTTCTGTTATGGGAGTGAATACAAAGTCAGGGGCTGCTGTTGCATCCATGGCCACAAGACTGACAATCCAGTCTCAGTTTTACAGCTGCTTCTCCGGTAGCTGCTTTTGGTGGTATAAGAACTGTCCAGTTGCTAGACCCTGTTTCCACCGGCACTCCCATACATTCCAGAGCAGTTACGGGAAGAGTGGCTGTAAAACTAAGTGTGCGTCCTCAGTTTTCCTACAACAGAGCCACAGTCAATCTTACACGAGGGCAATTTTCCATTGTTCAGTTGAAATTATGTCTTTCCATCATTCAGTTGAAGTTGTGCCTCTTTTCCACTGAGCTCACATACATGGCTTCGTTTATATTACTTTTTCCTCACTATTACCCCCTATAGTAGGTCAGGCTGCGCTTTACTGATCCAGTATCACCCAGCGAGTTACAAAGTTGAGTAAGGTCTAGAACCAAGATCTCCCATGTTTCAGTTCAACACTCTAACCACAACATCATCTGGTTCAACATGCTGCTAGTTAGGATCCAAACTAAAAGAGCAAATGAAGAATCTATGTTTTGAATGTAAATTTCAGAAAAAGAATAGATGACAGATCAGTGTTTTGAGTGTAGATTTCAAAAAAGTAAAGTTCTACTATTTCTAATACAATATACATAGATAAATCAGTACAAAGAGAGAAAGGGCTTCCCTATCTGTTGTAGTCCCCGTTCAACTTATTCCCCCACAGAAATTATCTTGGTATTTTTTTTTTTAATAGCAGAGAACTAACACAATCAGTTTAATGCATCCTGCAGTTTTGCTTTTTGGTAGGGAGAGAAACATGAATGTTGATTTAAGATATGTGTCACTTTAAAGAATAATGTGAATTTGTATCTGTTCAAAGGAACTGTCTGGTCTGTTATGTTAATTATTGACTTGAAAAATCTAGAATGTGACAGTACCTATTGTTTACTTGGAAGTAAGCCACAGGTCAACGTGTATAATATTGTTGCTTGTGTGTTCCTGTTATTTCAAGAAAGTATGTTATAAAGTCTGCATCAGTATCATGAAGTTATTTTGTTGAGTCTGTTGGATGACTTGTTGTTCTTGCAGGTTTCGGTGGACAAGGTGCTAAAGACATTGAAAGAAAATGCTAATAAAGCAACCAGTTTACTCCTGACTTCTATACCTCTGATTGGGTCCATGGAGTGGGGAGAAACTCTTCAGAGCTTGAAAGTAATATCATTAATTTATGTTATTTTGTTACATTTCCCTTCCAGCTCATTTTCAAGAATGCTGTATATTAAAATGTTTATATGTAAACAAGATCAAGCCTCAATCCAATTTTTAGTCCCAGCTAAAGGAGACTCAGAATCAGTTGCTGAATTGTATCTCATTCTTTGTGTAAATCCTGTTCACTGGATTTGCTTAAATTGGGACCCCTAACTGTATTTTGGCTGTAATTAGTAAGACCAGCAGTAACAAAATTGAAAATTAAGCAGCAGCCAATATATTTGGCCAAAACCCTGAAGGTAAAAAGCAGCAGAATGTCAGTGCAATGATGGTAACAAATACTATTGATTTAAAATCTTAATCTCTGGGAAAAAATTTTAATCTGATACCAAAAGTTCATGAGTAGACACTGAATTTAGCAATCAAGGGCATTCTACAGACTGGGTGCTACTACAGGGAAGACCTGTTCTTTTCTTTGGTTTTGTACTGTCCCAGCTGGGAATTCTGTTTTGTGTTGGATTGCTCCAAGTTTGAAATTGCAACTGTGTTGATTTTGTTATAGAGATCTGTTAGTAACCACTTAGCTTCAACTCTCCGCACCATCTTTGATTTGTTGTCATTAGCAGATAGGCTTTCTCTGCTCGGTTCTCCACAGTTATATTGCTTTGCAGGCTGAAGGACCTGCGCCTCTTACTCCCTTTTTACTTTATCCTATTATACTTTGAGTCGCCATCTGCTTACCTTCAACTTGCCATTACTTTCTTCCTCAGTTAAATACTGATTTCCCTTATTAGTCTGTTACAAAGTCCAAGTTGTAGAATAAGCTTGAGATTCTGACAGGATGCGAGTTTGTCTGGACAGACACGTACAAGACAATGTGTATTGAGATGGAATAGGTGGTAACCAGCAAGATAAGGACAAAAGAAGGCTCAAGGAGACCTTGGAGTTACTCTGGACACATGAAAAAGAGGACAGAGTTCTTGTATCTTTTAACGAAACAAAGAATTTCAGCTGGTGTAGCTCATAATGGAAGCTGCATCTGTTGAAATTCTCTTTCGCAAAACTGGTAAAGGCAGAAGAGAGGTGTCCTCTTTTCCACTTGGTTACCCTAAGCTGTGGATCCAAGATATACAGGTTTTATAATTTTTTCTATGGGATTTTCTGTCTGTCCTTTAAGCAGTAATTAGCTATTGCACAGTTATTCACAGATATCATTTAGCTTGAGCTTGGAGAAGATATTAAAAGTCAGAGGGAACATCATTTACAATTGGTAAAGCATGTTGTATCTTGAAACTCTTCAAAGTCTTAAAAGATTTTGCTGATTAATTCAGCTTGTTTTCTGTGTTTCAGAGTGCTGTACAGTTGTCTGTTATACTTCCAAAACACTGAAACCCTGGCAGGACACTCAAGACCAGCAGGAAGATGGATACTTCAAGGACATGACAAGACCCTGAAAGATTTGGTTAAAACAGACAGTGGTTTTCATTTTTGTTTGTTGCTATATCTCTTGTTTTGGCATAAGTCTTACAGAGGTTCAAGAAAGGACAATTCCCACCAGGCAGGGCCTGAATTGGTTATAGTAAGTGACATTCCATAGGGCATGAGTTTTAATTGCAAATACATAATCATCATGCTATATTGACATGAGAAGAGAATATTAAGATTCAAGGGTTGTCAATTGGGTTCACAGATGAACTTAATCCTCATTCTAAAGGTTTCTAGGCAAAGGAGAAAACTGTTTTAGGTGCTCTTCTTCAAATGGAAAGTGCCTTGGATAGACCAAATCCATGTATTTGTAGATTATTTGCATTGCGAAGTCTTCTTTCAGTGGCAATTAAAAAAAAAATGAAGAAACGGTTTTTTTTTTATTAGAATTGGTTGTTTATGTTTGACACTCACATTTGCCTTTAAGCAAAAAACATGCAGCTGCTTTTAACAAATAAAACCAAATATAACCTCCTGCGGCATGTCTGCCTTATATGAAATACCGACTACCTTCTATTACTTTGGACCTGTGGGTGAGCAGAGCAACTCCCCAGGATACTAATGAAATTAAAACTGAATTCTTATGTGTTGGGAAGCTGAGAAGTCAGAAGTTCTCCTCTCTCCCACAGCACAATAAAGGTAGCATATTTCTTGTGATATAATTTTTACATACATACGTACATACATATGTGCATGTTTTCTGTTGGAAAATGATGTAAATCTCCGCAAAACTTTTGGCAAATGTTTTATTCTATTTACCAAGTTGAGTTCTTACTAACAGAGTTCTTGGCCCCAGACATGCTCTAGCCTAGGCCCAGAAAAATTCTTCAGTTTAAAGAATTTTTCTATGCCTAAGCTAGAGCATATTTGGGGCCAAGAACTCCTATTAAGTAAGAACTCAACTTGGTTGATTGAGGAGTTTTTAACAGTAAAGCATGGCTCTGATCTTTGAGAATAATGGATAAAAAATTTATTCTCTCTTGAGACTGGCAATCCCTTTGGGAGAAGGCAGCAGCTTGTTAGTGGTGGCCAGAGCAATAGTCAGCATTGATGGGAGTTGCCCCTTTTCTCTCCTTTTTTGGCCCACAGGCTGTCCAAAGAGGGACTGATTGCACTTCCCTGAGACCTGAACTAATAGCTTCCAAGTGGTTTTGAATGTCCGCCCCTTGTTGAAAAATATCTGCGTGGTTTGATTTCCAAAAGGCAGTCTTAATGGAGTCAGTCTTTCTTATCTTGCTTTGTCCCTGAAAACTTTACTAACACATAATTCTTAAAAATGCAGTATTAAAATTTCCATACTCCCACTTAGTGCTGGATTCCTTTAAATGCAGGCCAAGTATTGCATTGAGTGATTGAGTCAGAATTTAGTTAAGGGGAAGGAATAGTGTTGAGATATATACCATGCGTGTGTATGTGCCTTCAAGTTGTCTGCTGGCTTACAGTGGTCCTAGGAAGATTTTCTTAGGCAAGCAATACTCAGAAATGGTTTGCCAGTTTCTTCCTCTGTAATATAGCCTACTGTACCTGGTATTCATTGGTGGTTTTCCATCCAGGAACTCACCACAACTGACCTGGCTTAGCTTCCAAGATATATCAAATATACTTATTTTTTGCTCTCCTCAAACCAATGTTTTATTAAACACTTATATAAAATACAAAATATAATATATATATTCTGTTGCATCACATATGTATTCCCAAAATGACTCAATGCTCCTGTGACCATTTCTTCAAAAGAATATTATAAAAATACAATGAAAATAATCATACAGCATATATTGTATCTGGGAGTTGCTTGTACTCTGTTTGTGTGCATATCACACCCCAGAGAGATTTGTGTTGTTCAGCTTCCAAGATAGACAAGATCTGGTGCCTTTAAGGTAGTTTGGCCCAAGTGACCAGACTGATCCTCAACAAAATATTTAAGCCCAAAATATATGGCCATTTCCCTCCCTCTGTGTCAGTTTCGAAGAGGGGTAGGAATTAAACAGCCTTGCAGATGTTTAACTGCAATGCCTAGCAGAGCCAGTGATGAGGAATGTTGTGAGTTGTAGTCTAACAGTATCCAGAGGATTGTGTGCTTTCCATCCTTGATTTAGAAGAAAACTTTGACCTTCCAGATGTTCTAGACTACAGTTCCCAGATAATCCACTTGAGAAGAGATGAGGAGTTATGAGAATTGTAATGAAACCATTTGGAGTTACAACCGCAATTTGGACAGTGTGGTTTAGATCTGAGAAGAATAGCACTGCAATAGGAATGTTTATGATGAGTTTTTGTAGTTTCCTTGAGCCTAGACTGTTTTTGACCTTTTCTCCTGTAACGATGTGACTAGGTAACATTACAGCCTTTGGAACCAGCTTCTTACAACTGTGCGTATTACTTCAGTTGTTACATACATTTTCATAAATCCAGTAGCTGGTCATAACTAAAATAGACCCATTGAATAAATTCCAAAGTGGTAAAGTGAACACTGATTAAAGTGATAAAGTGAACACTTCAATTGATCTATTCTAGTTAGGAATAATTGCTCCTAGGCCATTGTGTCCCTCATCCTCCCTTCTTGTCCAGTTGCTGTGTGCCAGCTTTACAGCTGCTTCGAGAACAAGAGTGGAGAATATGTGGTCTTCCAGATATTGGCCTCCAACTCTCGTCGGTCTTAGCCAGCAGGGACTGTGATTAGAGATGATGGGAGTTATGTTCCAATGTAAGGATCATACATTCCCCATCCTTCCGTTAAACGCCAGATGGATACACACACACGCACACACGCACCCCTCTCTGCAAGCTCTAATTTTTAAAAGTTTATTTTTTGTTTTGCATTGTATTGTTTTTTTTAAAGTCATTTAGTTAGTTAGTTTAGATCCTGCCTTTCTTCCAACACAGGATTCAAGGTGGCTAATCGTGACCACAAGGAATAAAATGGAGACTGCTTCTTCTGCTTTGATGACAAACTATGTTGATTGCTAATAGGCAACATTTTGTGATAGAAAAAAATGTGTTTTTCAAATGAAAACAACAAGTTCATACATGCTTGGGTACATGGCCACCCTCTGTCTACAAATTATTTCTTTAAAAAAATTAAAAAGAAAGGATGATCTGGGAAAGTTTGTTCTGTTTGTTCCTTCCTCAATTATTTCTTGTCTTCTGTGTTTGGGCTGTGGGGCCTTTGACCTTTAGGTCAGTTTCTAGCTTTCTTATCCCAGCCATGAAAGCAAAACTTGGAGATGTTGCTTTTTTGAAGCACAACAATCAGTATCTCTCCAGGGAATTGTAGTCCAGGTTCTGTCTGATAAAAGGAGAAATAGAAGGGATCTTGTGCAATCCCAGATCTCAAGTAAACAGCACATGCTTGGAAGGTAAGGGCAATTGAAACAAACAGCTCAGTAGGAACAATCACATCAGGGGCCTTTTCTCACTACACAATTATAATGCTGTGGTTCCACCTTTACTGTCCTGGCTCTGTCCTATGAAAGCATCACATTTACAGTTCAGCAAAGGGCGTTTAGAATTCTCAGCCTCGTAGCTGTAGTGCCTCACCAAATTACAAACCCCAGGACTCACTAGAGTGTACCCGTGGCAATTAAAGTAGAATCACAGCACTAAGTGTGAAATTGCCCCTAGGACTGAACCACTATGGCTACTTGGATGAAATGTTTCAAGGGCCAAACATTTCAGAAAGCCATCCCCCTCAACTGTGGAGTAGAAGAACTTTCTTTTTGCTTCTTTTGCTTCCATCTTTTCTTGGCTGACTGGTAGCAATTGTTAGCGTTGTAGCTTTTAAGCCAGGGTGAGGCAGCTTCGACCTTAACGTTTGAGTCAGCAACTCCAACTATCAGACGTGGACAATTGTAAGGGATTGTAGAGGGATGGCTATCTGAAACCCTTGGTTCTTGAAACATTTAGTCCAGTTTGCCTTAGCAGTTCCATTGCAGATGTGCATATCTCTATCGCCAATCTTTTTTTTCTTTAAATTTTATTAAACATTGAGACAAAATGCAAACAAACAAAAAAGAAAACCTCTTTATACTCTTCATAACCAAATCTCATGATCCAACAAAGCAAATTATTCTAATCCAACAGTGTTACAAATTTCTCAATAAATCTTAAATAAAACAATCTATATTTTATAGATTATATTAGTAAATTTAAAGTGATGTTCATTATTAGCTATTAACTATTCTAAAAAAGCAAGAATTTAAAATATACTAATATCTTCTTAATACTTTTCTCATGCTACAATAAATAAAAAATAGAACTTATAGTCACCAATATTAAAAACCTAGTATCAATTCACCCTCAGTTTTTCTTAAATAATTGATTAAAATTTCCATTCACGTGAGAATTTATCTTGTTTGATCCTTTAGCCTAGTTGTTAATTTATCCATCTTTAACCTGTTCCTCTTCCAATCTCTATTTCTAACAAAAATGTATAAACTTCACAATCATATGTTTGTCATTGGTATATAACAATAATTCAAAATCTGATTTATTCCTTTCAAACTCTTTATTCTTATCTTCCTTGAATCTTAGCTGAAATTGTTGATAAGTAAGCCACTGGATATGAAAACCTTCATCTTGTAGTTACTGCAGAGGCTTCAATATATAGTCTTAATCTGTATTTGTTAACAAGTCAGCGTATGTTTGGGCCGATATCATTTCTGTTCTGTCGAAACAGAACAGGATATCCAAAGAGGTGTTTTAGAACATATTCTCAATTTATATTCGAAAGTTTCACTAAGGCACATCTAACACAATGATTACTGAAGGCCATATTGACCTTAACTTTATCATACTTTAAGTAAGCATGCCATCCAAATCTTAAGTCATGTCCTTCCAAATTCAAAAGTTTATTATCTTCTAACATTACCCATTTTTTAGTCCACATCATAGATGCTGCTGCAAAATAAATTTTTAAATTTGGTAATCCAAGCCCTCTTTGTTCTTTTGAGTCTTGTAAAACTTTAAATCTGGTTCCCGGCTTTTTACCTTTCCAAACAAACTTCAACAAACCTCTACCACCAATCTGAAGATGAGAAGGCAGGGCAATGAAACTCCATGCCAGATGCCTTTGTTCGTGATGTGTTTTCTGGCTGGGGCTTACGTGTTGCCATGGTCTGCCACAGAGGTAGCAAGATTTCTTACTTCTGCTCAAGCAGGGGAAATTGAGATGATCTCAGGCTTTGCATTTATTTCCGTGTTGGCTTCAGGTCAGATTGATTCTTTTGATGACATCTTTAAAAAAATGATAGTGGTGACGATGGTGATTATTTTGTCTATTTACAGCATTTATATGCAGCCTTTCTCCTGGTGTGAGACCCAAGACAGTTCACAAACAATAAAACAAAATTAGCTTGAAACAATAAAATTAGAACACAATTAAAATGTAACCATTTTTAAAATTGTACATTGAACAATATAAAATCATTAAAATAAAACTTACAAAAGTTAAAAATAGAGTACCCCACCTCATTAGGCAGCTCCCTGCAAACAAGTCTTTAAAAGCCTGCTTAAACAAGAAGATTTTTGCCTCTTGGCAAAAGGAGAGCAGGGAGGGGGTTATTTTCTGTGTCCTCATCAAATGGACCTATAATTGTGGCAGGACCAAGAGAAAGCTTTCCCTTGAGGATAAGGATATTATCACTATCCTTATTTCTATCCCACTTTTGTCCAACACTGGCCCTCAAAGCAGCTAAATAAATTACATGGGCATTCTGCTTTCTCTCCTGTAAGCCCAAAGGGCAGCACAAGCTCTCCTCCCTACTTCTTAGTCAAAACAACTACCATGGAAGTGGCCTAAGGTCACTCCATGTATTCCATACTTCAACAGAGACTTGAACCCAATCAAATTGTCTAGTTTTAGTGCTGTTCTAGCCTTGTGTTGGCATAGGCTATTTCCACACTACACTGTTATAGTGCTATTATTCCACTTTCAACATCCTGTGGAATTCTGGGGTTTGTAGTTTATTGAGGCCAAAGAGCTCTCTAGCTGAGAATTCTAAATGTCTCTCCCTAAACTGCAAACTCCAGGATTCCATAAGATGTTGAAAGTGGAATAAATAGCACTGTAACAGTGTGGGGCCATAAATGCATTATGCAAGAGTTACACCTCAGAGGTGGCACAAAAGTGAAATCTTCATTGTTATTGTTATTTAAAGTTTACAAACAAACCAAGCTCAAGAGTGAAATCCTATTCTGCTTTGTACAACTGCTGTTATGCTAGTGGAAACCATTGTAAAAGTGGTTATTCTGTATAGGAGAGTCCATAAGTATGGTCCTTAGCAGCAGGTAGTTAGCTGGACTGACTCTTGTACAACAGAAGAAGGCATAGGCGTATAGCCCATTGAATATTTGCCCAATAGAGTGAACTCAGCTGGTGTAATTTTACACTATATAACCAGTAAATAGGATTTCAGTTTCTAATCACTGTACCGTATTGCCTCTTATATGTTCATGTATGTGTGTATGTGTCTTCAAGTTGCCGTTCAACTTATGATGACAACATGATGTCCTAGGCATGGAATACTCAGAGGTGGTTTGCCAGTTCTTTCCTCTGAAATATAGCCTATAGCACCTGGTATTCACTGGTGGTCTCCCATCCAAGTACCAATCAGGACAGGCCCTGCTTTGTTTCCAAGATAGATATGGTGCCTTTCGGAAGGCTTATGTTTGCTAAAATGGGGAAAATCTAGGGCCAATACATGAACATACTACCTCTTAAGTAAGCCTGAGTTGTGAAATAGCTTTACCTACAAACAAATACCGAATTGTTTCCTTTTCTTTATGAAATACTAGCTGAATAGCTTTTTGTAGACTGCAAGAACTCAGTGCTCTGCATTTTAATGCCAATAGCATTGGATTTTCCCTACCAGTGGTTATTGGTGCTCTTTGATGGAAGGAATGCTGTTTGATGCACTGCATTGCTTGGGCAGCAAATACTTCTGCTTGTTGCTTGTGAATCCCCTTTTGACATCATTCCTGTAATGACTCCAGCAATTTTACATGCTTGGATTTAAAAAAAAAAAATTAACATCAAAGCTAAATCTCCCAGATGGTTTGAAGCCCTACAGCATCCAAAAAAACACCAGAAAAATCTGGCAACTTCCTTGTCCATAAATAGGAAGGACTGTATTTTCAGTTGACTTTACTAGTCATTCCCTTTGAATTATATCGCTATTCAGTTTTCAAAAAGCTCATTTCAAGCCAGAGTTCATTGCCCTGTGATCACAAATGAGAGTCTGTGAAGTCAGAAGTCATGGTTACTTATAACTTAAGCCTTTCATATAGCCACACTCATCCTTGGTTTCTCAGACCCAAATCCAGGTGCACACCATGGAACCAGTAAAGGTGCCCCATCTTGTCCTGTTCCTATATTGCCTTGTGGAGGAAGTGACCCTCACTGCTCCAAGCCAAATCCAGATAAACAGGATAGAACCTGCAAAGGTGCCCCATCTTGTCCTGTTCCTATATTGCCTTATGAAGGATCTGACCCTCATTCTCTGAGCCAATCAGTGGCATCCATCCTTGATACACCTGAATAAAATAAATCAGTAATACATCAGTAGTTTTTTCACCAGTTTGTAAAGAAATCAGTGGAATTCCACCAAATTTCACCAATTTTGATAGAAATATAAGACATGCTTCCTCAAAAATGGGAGGGAAAGAAGGAGCCAATCACCAAGATCTTATTGGCAGCAAACAGTTAAGTGTATGTAACTTTTGTTGTGTTGTGGAACTACAATTGGACCCTCATATCCAGGAATTCTGTACACAAATTCAACCAACCACAGCTTGAAAATACACACACACACACACACACACCCCCAAAAAAAAAATTCAAAGAGCAAACTGCTTTTGCCATTTTATGTAAGAAATGTAATTTTACTACACCATTGCACATAATGGGACTTGAGCATCCATGAGTTTTGATTCCAGAAGGTCCTAGAACCAAACCCTAGTGGATACTGAGGGCCCATTGTATTCATATTTCCTGGTACAATTGAAACACACATGGTTTGCCTACCCCTCTCTCTTTGTAGAGGGACTAAAGGTTCTTTGGATTATGCTTGCTGCCCATACCTAGATGGAAGTTCCTTAAGTTTTAGCATTTTGGTCACCTAATCCTCCAAGTTTATAGACAACAATGTGGTCTAGTAGGCAGATCAACATTCCATTAAGAATATCTTAAACTTTGGGCTTTCAGGAAATGTATATGATAGAAGAATAAGCATGTGGCTTTACAATTAATCATATATAGTTATTTTGTGAAACAATTAGCTTATGCAGTTGTGTACTCTTTGTAGACATTCATCATATAATATACACATCTGTAGTCTAGGCACATTGTCTTCCATAGACATTACATAGCTTAGGCCTATTGCTTCTATAGACATTGCATAATCTAGGCTCATTTTTTCTTATAAGGAACATTTTTCATACTTAGAAAGCACATGGTATTTTTAGTACATTACATGTGGTGCTTGTAGCACATTTCAGTGGCAAAAAACATCACCTTATACAAAACTTCTAATACACAAGCATCATAATCCCATGTTTGATCTACCAAGGAGTTCTGTACATCTCATGCAGATAATTTCATGTATTTCAGTATTTGGTAGCATTTCTGCATTTTCCATACATTGCATTAATTCAACACAGCAAGGATCATTGTTATTAAGTGTAAATTTCAGTGGGGGTATTGCAAAGTGCTCTCACTCTACAGGTTGGATTAGCAAGCAATACCTGTGTCTTTTGATTCAGTCACAATGGTCAGGCCAGTCTTTAATAATTTGACAGCTTGAGAGTTGTTAAAAATATGTGCTGCTCTTCTATCAACCAATCATACTTGCAGGAAAAACTCTTGCTCAAATGAGATGAATTTGAGAAGTCCAAAATTCTGTGTCCCACCATCCTGCTATCCCTGTATGATGTGATATATATTGTATATTGATATTTCCCATTTCTTCCCATTCCCACTCTTGAAGATCTCTCACATTGATAAATAATGCTTGGGAGCTTCAGAAGACAAATTGAGCAAGAAACTGTTTTACTGGGACATTCCAATATATTATGAGTGGTTTGTAGCATATAACAGATTCTTATCACATCATCTACTTCAAAGGAGTATATGGTGGTTCTTTATTCTTCATTTAATGTCACTCTTGGCATTCTATTTACACCTCACCCTCAACTTCCAAAATCTTACCCCAATCCTCTGAGGAAATGGACTGTGTATCTATAAAAATTCAGGTTATAATAAATCTGTTACTATTGAGAACTGTTGTGGTTGATAATAAAAACAGCTAACTCTTTTGACAATTTTAAAGATGGGAATCTTTTGGATAGGTAGAACTGTTACCATTTAAAGTGAGTGCTATAACAGAGAATGAGTATCATAACAAACACAGAGCATCATTAAAATTATTAAATAAATGGCAGGCTTGGTTTTATATTGCTTGATTTTATATGGGAAGGGAGAAGACCAAAAGTTGCAGCAAAAACCTTGGTAAAGTCTTATGAGAAAGGTGGGTTGAAAGTACCTGATTTGATAGCATATTATGATACCCATCTTTCAAGGTTGAGGGCAAATGGCTCATTGCATTCTACCCATCAATGAGTTTCTATGTTTTGTCAAATGTCGGCAGAAACAGAATAAATGCAAGATGATAAATGAAAGCAATAAACATTGATCCATAGCTTTAACCTCTTGAATGAAGTACTAGAATACATTTTATGTGAGGCTGTCTGTGGAAGGTATTTAGATGATATTATTGCGTGCCTTCAAGTTGTTTCCAACTTATGGCGACTCTAAGGTGAACCTATCGCAGGGTTTCCTGGGGCTGAGAGTGTGTGACGTGCTCAAGGTCACCTAGTGAGTTTCCATGGCTAAGCAAGGAATCGAACCCGGTCTCCAGAGTCATAGTCCAATGCTCAAACAACTACACTACACTGGCTCTCACTTACCTCGTGGGAACTTGTAACAGCTAAATTGTCATCTTGAATTTGTTTTACATGCTGTATACCACTGGTGCTGAAGCAAATGTTCTGGCTATGACCTACTAGTCCTTAAAACCAGGATATAGGGGAATTAAAAAATCATTTCATATGAGCCTGCTTGGAATTTGAGCTCTCCAGCAAATGTCCTGTTGCACATCCTGTCCCTCCAAGAAGCAAGTTTGGGAGATATATGAGACACGGCATTCTCTGCAGCAGCACCCTAAGTATGGATCTCCCAAGCCTTACTGGATCTCTCCGTCCTTACTGAGTTGGGAGGCAGCTAACATGCCATTTTGACACCTCTTTGACTTTTAAAACTTTCAAAAATAATATTTCCCTTTCTATTTTCATATTGTGATTTTATTATACAGAGTTTTGGCTGTTCCGGGGTGGGGTAGAAAAGCCATTTATGGATGCTTGTAACAAGCAAACAAACATATTTGTTGTTCTAATTCCCTATCTGGCTGTGACAATGTACCTTCTTCCCTTCTCAACATCGCTTGCAATGTGGCAAAGGACTCTGTGCAATGTTATTTAGATTATGTGAGGCACTCTTTTGAATAGGGCTACCCCCAGTTTGCTTGTGCAACCTGGCAGGGTCTGTTGCTCCTAGTCTTTCTTTAGGGCACTATTGTCTGTAAGGTCTCATAACTGAGGGACAGTTTTTTTTCTGAATTGAAACTGAGAATGCAACAAACAACTTCCTCTAAAGGCAAGGAATACTGATTACTGGAGTGACCGAACAGTGTCCCATCACACTCCATCCAGGGATGCAATATCTGCCCTCCAGGCGGAGCTTTGAGAAGTTTGTTTGGGGGCTTCATCTCCCTAGTGGCCATGCTATTTGGGGGACTCTGGCAGTTGTGGTTCTAAATGTAACTTTAGGCTCTGCTTCAGTTAATGCCAATTGATTTTGGAAAATCAGATCAAGGACTCACTCCGAAGGCAGAAAGCAGACTCCTCCCTGGAAAACTGCTTTGGACTCCTAAATTCTCCTATTGGGGAGGAAAGAAAGCGACTTGAATGCAGCCTTTAATCTAATTTACTGCAGTTGTTTTGGCTTGCTTTCTAAAGCCTTGTGCTATCACTTGGCAGGGCTGAGAAGACTGAGCTGCCCTCTTCTGGCATCACACTTGGTGAAGAAGGAGGAAGAGTATGGGAGAAAAAGAGGGACAGAAATATCTCTCAGTTGGGAAACGCACTCCTCCTTGAGGCTGCTATTCTACGATCAGTCTTCTTGGGAGTAAACCCTACTAAAATCAAGGAAATGTAGTTTTGAGGAGACACACATAGAACTGTGTTGATACTTTCTAAAACGTGTTTGACTGGATTTTATAAATCGTCTCTGCTGAGCTGTTTTACTGTATATATATGTTTACATCTGTATTTACATTGCGTGTGTGTAGAGAGAGGAGTTATTGTGTGTGTCTAGATCTTTAAAGCCAGTCTTATGATAAGACTTTCTAAAAGACTAAGAAGCGATCCGTAAAATAAAACCAACGAACTATTTCGTTCAGTCTATTTCTTTCAAGCTATTTCTTGGGAGTTACCGAGGGAAGGTAAATGTCATTGCGTTGACAGGCTTTTTCGGGTTTAGTCATGCCGGGGGAAGCGGGGAAGCTCAGGCCATGTCCGCACTGGCCTGTTATAGCGCTATTATTCCACTTCCAACATCCTATGGAACCTTGGGGTTTGCAGATGGGGGGTGCCTCAAACTGCAAACCCCAGGATTCCATAGGATGTTGAAAGCGGAATGATAACACTGTAACGGTCTAGTGCGGAAACGGCCCCAGCCGTGTCCTTCAGGGCAGCGCTTCTCAAGACTGGCAACCTTTCCCCAGCCGACCGGGGACAGTCATCCTCTTCGCGCTCCGTGGCTACAATCATCTCCATCTTTCCTGGAGCTGGGGGCTCGTGGACTAGTACTGGTCCGAGGACCACCTATAGGTAGCCCTGATTTAGGGGGGGTCTATTTTAAAAGAGTGCTTTGCAAGTTACATATTTTTTTTAAAAAAAAAACAACAACCACCACCCTAAATGCAAAGACAGCCGCGGGGCCTCGCATGTCAGACGGACACGACACAGTCATGGCCGCCCGCGACTTACCAGGCAAAAAAATAACTTCCCCAAGTCTGCGTAGACCCGGCCCTCCGAGCCCCCGCTTTCGCTCCACGTGGTCGACTGGGGAGACGCCCCCTCCGCCCCTTTGGCCCCGCCCCCAATCCCCGCCCCTTCGACGCTTCAGGCTCCGCCCTGGTTTGTTACGTCCGCTTGCCCTTCCCTAGAGCATCCTCCTCCTCCTCCTCGTCCCGCCTCTGGTAGGGGAGCGGGTCTAAATTCTCCGTCTATGACGTAGAAGAAAACAGTTTTGTGAACATATAAGGAAACGGGGGAGGGTTTTTTTACATTTTAAAGGAGCCGAAACGTTTTAAAACGGGCGCACATCTGAGCCTGAGTCTGTCCCATGATCTCTTTTTTTCTCTCTTTCCCATTCTCTTATTTTTTTCCCCCGAAGTTACTCTGTGTAACTTCATGCGAAGGGGGCGGGTGCTCTTTACAAAGGGTGTCTCTCACGTCCGTGCCAACAACATTGAATGGCTGGTTTGACGCCATTTTAGGTGCTTAAATATGTGATATCCTCCCCCCATTCCAATGGATGAATGTAGTTAATGAATGCTCCTGAGAAGGTGAAAACCAGGGTTTTTTTCGCTCTCCCGCTATTAAATAAATTCTTGCCATCAACTACGTTTAACCTTCATTGAGATTTAAGTCCATTTTTAGAGCTTCATGCCAGTGCTTTAGGTGGGTGGACAGAACTGGAGGAGGAGAAAATCTATTCTGCAGGACCTAAATACCCTAAAGTCACCAGATCCTGTCCGATCATGAAAGCTAAGCAGGATCAACGCTGGTTAGTACCTGGATGGGAAATCGCCAACGAATACCGGGGTGCTGTGGATTGTATTTCAGAGGAATGCAAAGAGAAACCTCCTCTGAGCATTCCTGGTCTAAGAAAATCCACTAAAATTCATGGGTTCGGCATATCTCCATGGGCGACTGGAAGGCACAGAACATAACACACGCAACTGAACTAAATTTTGTCTGCAACACTGGAACTGGGACCTTTCCTTCCTTAGACTTCTTTCTCTGTAGATCAGGAAAAACAGAGTCAAGCCAGAAGAGTCCTTCTTCTCTTCTTCGTTAACCCAGAAGCCTGAACACTGCAGCAACAAGGCTTACCCAGGTATGGGGATGTCCAGATCAGCGGTCGCTGTAAAGGCGTCTGCGTGTTGAATGTTTTGCATGACTATCTTAAAGTGTTGTGCGTGCTTCTGGGGCAACAGGGAGAACAGACTAATTTCTTGTGTTTCCTCTGTGAACTGGACAGCAGAGCAAAGATTCAAAGTGGGAGCAAAAACACTAGCCAGAAAGAAGATCTCTAGGACTTGGAAGCAAGAATATTTTGCTAAAAACCTAGTCTGCCCAAAGAAAGAACTTCTGCCATCTCTTCATATGAAGATGGGCCTTCTGAAACTGTTTGTCAAGGCAATACAAAAACGTGGACAATGTTTTAAGAATTTCCCTAACCTATCAGAAGCAAAATTAAAAGCAAGTGTGTTGTGGGTCCTGGCACTAGAAGGTTTCTATCAGACGAAAACTTCTCCTCTACCAAGGCTGAAGTAGGAAAAAAAACTTACAGTTCCTTCAAAAGTGTAGTTACTAAGTTCCCTGGGGAAAATAAGGCCACTGACTATGCTATTCCTTGTGGAAAACTCGCTGGAAAAAATTCAAAGCTGTGGGAGGCTCTATGAGCATTGAAATTCATTTTTAATGCTCCCTTGGACTCTTCCCCAGAAAAACCTAGGTGCAGTCAGTGAAGAACCGGGAGAACTTTTCCATCAAGCCATTAAGGAGATGGAAAAGAAATAGCAAGGCCTTTGGAGCATTATTACTGTGATGGGCTTTTATTGCTGTGGATGCTGCATCTTGAAAATTGGGAAGCAGGGCATCAAAGGAAAAGCAACAGTCACAGCTTCACTGCCAAAAGAAAAAGGGACCATTAAGCTTTTTGAATAAGGTTCAGGTGCACATAATATTTTATAGTGCCAATAAATATACTCATAACTGGCCAGTGGTGTGGTAATTTTTCACTACTAATTTCATTCAGTCTCATCTCAAGCGGTGAACAAATAGCAGGTGATAAGAGCAGATCTGAGGTCATTTTTGGCTTTAGAAGGCCACATTCCTATAAAACCAACACACCGGTTTTATTTTGTTTTTTTAAAGAAAAGTTTTTTATGGCCCTCAGTTTTGCAGGCCTCTGTTACATGCCCACACCCAAAGAATAAAAATGCTCCCCAAATGGAAAGGTTTAAGTTTATTCGATGGAAAACTATAACAGCAAGCGCTTAAAAGGAATCGATTAACAGGGCGGGAGGCTATCTTTCTAGGCACCTATGAAATTCCTCACCAAGCAGATACAAGATCGCGGCCCATAAATGCTCTCTGAAGCTAAAAGCGAAGGGGGGAGAAGCTATTCTTAGGCATTTCCCTCTGCAGGTTCACGGCTGCTTCCTGGCTGCCAGCCCTGCAAGGCGTCCATTCCAGCTGTTTCTTATTACTGCTGTGGAAACCTGGCAAGGCTACAGCCCTTGGTAGCGCCTGCTCATTTCTGGGGGTGGGAGATCTGCCCCACTAGACTAGCTTAAAGGGCTAGTCTTAAAGGGCTCAAGACCCCAATCCAGGATCCAGGAAAAAAGGGGATTTCTTGGGGCCGGCGTGGTCTCTTTCCTCAAACGTCAGCGGGAGAGATACCGGACCACGCGGCTGTGCCCGTTCGCCGCCGCCAGGTCCAGCGGGCGGCGGCCCCACCGATCCGGCAAGTCGAAGCGGGCGCCGCCTCGGCGCAGCACCTCCAAGGTGTCCAGGAAGCCTTCGCGGGCGGCGTCGTGAGCCGGGAGGGAGCCGGTGGAGGGGTCCGGCACGTTGGGGTCGGCTCCGGCCTCCAGCAGCACCTCCGCCACTTGGGGGCTCCCCATCATCATCACCTGGAGGAGGGAAAAAAGGCATCGTCAGCCAGCCTCCGGGACAGGAGCCTACGGCCATTTCCGCACTACACTGTTACAGTGCTGTTATTCCTCTTTCAGCATCCCATGGAATCCTGGGGTTTGCAGTTTAGGGAGGGGCATTGAGAATTGTCACCCAGAGCGCTCTTTGGTCTCAGTAACTACAAACCCCAGAATTCCACAGGATGTTGAAAGTGGAATAATAGCGCTAGAACAGCCTAGTGAGGAAATAGCCTACGTATACATTTGATGTGCGATTCCAGTTGTTTATTTTGGTCCCAGCTTTCGCCCGAACTACGCACAGTTCGACCAACACTTGAAGCAATTACATTTTTTGGACCGCAGCTCCCCAAACTCTTCCAAATTCGGAATGAAACGCGACCTGGAGGACTGGAAGATCGTTTAATGCTCTTTGTACTGATCCAGGAAGGAATTATAGCCTACCTTTTCAACTTCCCAGGAAAATTAATTCAAGCAACAGTTAGAAACTGCTGGGCTTTGAAAACAACCACAGGATATCCCACGCTGGTCAGTTTTACAGTTTGTAAAGAATGAATTCGGTGTAAGCGGGCAAGATTCCGCTTATGGCCCTCTGAGCTCATGAGGTGGAGTGGCCAGAGCGTTCTCTGGTGTAAGATTATCTGCTTTTTGGGTTTGCGCAAGACTTTACTGAACAAAATACTTCCGAAAGGGACTCGTGAGTGCTTTCATTTAAGTACGATCAAAACGTGTTTAGCTTGTGGGTGTAGAATGGAAGGAAGAGAGACCAGTTGTAGCAGAATGGGGCGGCGGAGGACCAGAGATCTGGGCATATTCTAGGAGACCAGTGACAGACAGCGTAGTGCGGCGGTTTGAGCGTTGGACTACGATCCTAGAGACCAGGATTCGATTCCCCGCTCAGACATGGAAGGGCAGTGGGTGATCTTGGGCATGTCACACACTCTCAGCCCCAGAAAAAACCCGGTTCGCCTTAGGATCGCCGTAAGTCGGAAAGGACTTGAAGGGACACAGCAACAATAAAGGGACAAGTTATTACTTATTTTATAAGCAACACTCCTACCACACCATATCAATCCATACCAAGGGCAAGGCAAGCCCATGATTTCAGACCACTGGTGATGCTGGTGGGAGTCGTAGTCAAAACATCTGGGGGGAACCAATTGTGTACCCCTTACTACAGTATAGATATTCACCTGGAAATAAATCCTATGACACTTTGGATGAATTCGATGGCGCTTATGTCTCTGAGTTGACTGGCATAGATTTGTAGCCTTAAAACGCTTGTAAGCCTCAGAGGAAGCTTTCTCGAAATCGCTTAAGAAAGAAAGCCCAAAGTGACCTTAGCTAAAATTAAGTCCCATGGAAGTAAGAGGAATGCATTTACTTCTAAGAAAATATGCATATGCAGTATTTCCTGGCTGAAGGTTTGTAGCACAGAGATACCAGGAGGACGAAGTAGCTTGACTGGCGCCATTTCCGCACTAGACTGTTACAGCGCTATTGTTGCACTTTCAACATTCTATGGAATGCAGGAGTTTGCAGGATTCCATAGGATGTTGAAAGTGGAATAGTAGCGCGAAGAAGAAGAAGGAGAAGGAGAAGGAGAAGGAGAAGGAGAAGGAGAAGGAGAAGGAGAAGGAGGGAGGGAGGAAGAAAACAAGGAAGGAAGAAGGAAGGAAGGAAGGAAGGAAGGAAGGAAGGAAGGAAGGAAGGAAGGAATCACAAAAGAAGGAAAGAAGAAGGAAGGGAGGGAGGGAGGGAGGGAGGGAGGGAGGGAGGAAGGAAGGAAGGAAGGAAGGAGAAAAGAAGGAAAGAAGAAGGAAGGAAGAAGAGTCTGGCATTCATGGCATCCACAGGGCCATTCGGAATAAATCAAAATGTGAAAGGGAGCGAGCCGTTTATTCTTTTCTTGAAGTCCTCGAAGGTTTGCTACGAACTATCCACTTTACTGATATTAAGGAATTCAACAGAGGAATCCTAGACTCGCTTGCACATAAATAAGACTCATCGAGTTCAACAGACTTTACTTCCAGACCATCCCGGACACTGGAAGGAGTAAGTCCCATGCAAGTGAACAAGACTTAAATATTCGTAGAACAGCAGACCTCAGAACTTCACACCAAGCCCTCTTCTTCTCCTTGCTTCCTCCTCTACTTCTTGTAACATCTCGCCCAATGAAAAAGATCGGGTAATGTCACAGCAGGCCACAGAAATGGATTTTGGATGTAAGGCGGATATGGATTTTTCCGTCAAATAAAGCGGGTCTTTATGCCAAAGAACTCGGCTAAGGAGTACAACTTTCGCTGGAGGATGCTTAGCCCTTTCAGCATCAAATGTACCTTCTCTGAAATGGGCATGTGGTGGAGGTAGATGTGAAATTTGGCTTTCGGGGCTCAGAGCCCACCTTCTGCTCCCTTTGGCCACCTTTACTTGCCTCTGAGCTTCATCTGTTGTGCTTTCTATTAAGTTGGTGTAGAAATAATAACAACCAGCATTCAGTGGAGGTGACGGTTTTAAAAGGCATCCCTAAGGAGGAATGTGAGATTTGGGAGTTCACACTCCACTTATGATTTGTTCTTGAGCTCCTCTAGTTTTGTTTAAGCCACCATATCCCAGTGGATATACTATAATTTTGACCCTTGGCTGCCCATTGATAAGAGATACTTCTCCATTTATACAGCCTGGGGGATGCAGATGACATCCCAGGGAGAGTGAAAGCCACAGAATTTGTGACAGACCTTTTTGGCTTATCAAAGCAGAGGAGCTGGTCAAGTGGGGAAAGGGAGTGACAAACGTTTTGTCCTATCAAGGCAAGGCCAGCCTACTGGCCACTCTCCAGTCTTTCATTTTGGAGCAAGGGGTTTGGAGTTCCTGGCGTCCTCTCGAGATCCTCCAGGGGAACTGGGATGAGATGGACCAAATAGAACCATTTCGATCTGGCTTCAGGCCAGGTCTAAAGGGTCCCTCTGGAAAAGCGCAGAATGGATTAATTCAAAGTGGCAGCAAGACGGAGCCAAATGGGTGGGTGAGGGTGAAGGAACATGGCAATAGCATCAGAGCAGAGGACTGGTGGAGTAGAGGACTAAAGATTTTGTTGGGAAAATTCCAGCATTCTCTCCCCCACCATCTTGTTCTTAGAGCAAGTGGGCATAGCTAGCATAGGGCTACCTTTCTCTTTTGCATGCCAAAGCTCCACCATTTGCCTTTCTGTCATTTAAATGCATGATCATTAATACCTTTGGTGTTCAGGTGATCAGATCATGTGACCCAGGACAGTTGCTTGGGTCATCGTCTTATAAAAGAATGAGACCCCTCTCAGCTCTCCCTCTTCTCCTCCATTTTTGCTTCCTCTTCCTCCTCTCCCACCATGCTTCACATCTCCATCAGAAGATGGTGAGTTAAGACCGAAGCTACTACTATTCATTAGCTAGTTAGGTTGTAGGCTCTCCAATACATATGTAAATGTAGAAGCCATTAGTAAACTTTTCTAAGTTTGTAACCTGAAGCTGCCTGCATTTGTTTTATTTCTTCAGTCAGTTTGAGATCAGAAAAGCCATACACACATTTAGACATGCTTCTTCTGCTACTCTGCTAAAAGGAGGCTGAATCCTGACAGTTTTAGCTTCCATAGAATTTCCCAAAATAGGGCTAACACCCTGGGAAACTCTCATTTCCAACAGATTTCCAGAAAGGGCCCCAGAATCCAGTGTCAGCTTATTTTTGCTGTTTAAGTTCTTCCTAAGCTTCATCTTTCTCTCCCTCCTGTCCCAATGTAGGAGAAACCCTGTATTTCCATTTTCCACGCTCCCCCCACCCCACTTTGTTTCTTTCTCATCTTAATTTTCATTTTAGATCTGCCATTCTGGAGCACCAAAAGAGATTTTGTGTGTGTGTGGGGGAGAGGTTCAGGTGCCGCCAGTCATCACTATTCACCCCAACTCAGTGTTAACTCTTCTTCCCCGCCCTTCTTTCTCTTCCCTTCTCTCATTTTAAACTACGAAGTGGTGTGTGGATGTACAGAATGCTGGGAAGCCACACCACCAACCTCTCTTTCTCCCTTTTTGTATATTCCTGTGTTTCCTACTTTCTTGCACTTTCCTTTCTGCCCTGCTAGCAACTTGGGAGAGACTCAGGGTGTGTCCAAAGATCCCATCCCTAACTATACTCTTCTTGTTTTTCCTCTTTTCTTCCCTCCTATTCCTTTAAAAATTTGGGGATCTTGAGAGTGATATAGTACGTGTAGGCTGGTATTGGGGAATTACAGAAACCTCCAGCTCTCACTGTTTCCCACCATATTTTCCTCTCTAATATTCCTCCCTAAACAGTTTTCAACTGCAAACAGCTGTTCCCCTACAGGCTTGCAAACTCCTAATAAGATTGAGTTATAATTGTTTCTTTCCTGGTGACGCAGTTAGTTCTTAATTTTTTTCCTTCTAGTTGTAGCAGAAGAAGTATTGTCAACCTGATTTAGTCATAGCGATAACAACTACAGTTGTAATGTACAATCACAGTATTGTCATACCAGTAAAATTCAGCAGTATTGTTACATTTTTCTGTTTACTCCCAGAAATCTTACTGTAGTTTTTACATCTACATATAATAGCAATAATAATGTAATAGCAGTATATATGTATAAGTAACGTTGTCTATAAGCATATGATTGTTCTTCTTGGGGAAAGTGGATTGCAAGTTCTTCCATGTAATCATTGGAGGAACTAATATAGAAAAGATTGGGAATATTTTCAAAATATTCTTGGATTTTGGGGAAGACTCTGCTGGGAAAAAAAATAACCCAAACTATTTGGCAGTACTTGAACTAGAATCATGTTAAAATAAAAGGACAAGAAATGCTTGTTTGAATCAAGTAAAGGCAACAATAAATAAATAAATAAATATTAAGAAAAATAACCACATTACTATTAGATTTTTGGCGTAGACTGAGGAGGGCAAGAAGGTATTCCCCTCCGAATTATATTTCTCAGGAGTTTTAAAACATATGGATACGAAAAAACGATACTCTTGATTTCCTCGGTTTTAAAACGCGCGGTGTATGCAGCCGGTACCGCTAAAATCTGCGCCAGAACCACTCCGAAATTAAAAAAAAAACTCCCCAACTTCAGAAAAAAAGAAATAAATTAGAGAAATTTCAAAGAAGGGCCCCTATCTGGGAGGATGGGATGTGAGGGAGAAGAAGCGTGAGTTGCTGTCCAAAAGAATACGGCCATTTTCTAAGACGAGCTCTACCGGAATATTTCGCTTTTGTCTGCGAAGCAGATAGAAATCGAACTAGACAGAACAGTTTAATTCTTCTCTGCCTTCAAACACAGCAACATTTTAAAATCCCGTGGGTGGGTCCCATAGGAGAAGCGGACCAGAAATCCGTCGAGGCGCGGTGTTAAGGGTGGTGGTCTGAATTAGAATTATGGAAGACCCGGAGTGTCCGCCAAGTTGCTGCCCTGAGAACCTCCGCTGTCTTCACGGCAGATTGATCCCGGACGGCCCCCAAAGTGGCGTGCTTTAAAGCCGTTAGAAGTTGAAAAGAGCGCAGCTTTTCGAGGGGCAAAGGGACCCTTGAGGCCGTTGATCAAGAAATACTTGGGATTCAATAAGGGGATTCCTTATTGTCCCTCTTCCCCTTCGCACTTGAAATAAAGATTTAAATAAATTTAAATCTTTAGTATACATTTATAGATTTAAACAAAGATTTCTACGGATCTCTCTATATCCCTGGCGGACGGGGAGGTGAGACACACACTCAGGAGCGCGTGGAGAAGAGAGGAGCCGCGAGCGAAAGGAAGCAAGAGGAAACATTACAGGCGAGACAGCCTGGGGCCGTTTCTTCCCGAGTTCAGGCTTCATTTCCAAGCCCCTTCTTGGGATGGCAAAGAAAGTTGGCCTTTTTAATAAAACAGACAGAAATCTATATGCAAACAGAGGTTTGGGAGGAAAGAGTTTTGCCCCGCCCCTGTGGGCCCCTTTCCCATTTCTAGCCCGTCTGGCGTCCTTTTTTCAAGACCCATCCAGGTCTGAAGACAACTTTGGGACTCTTTGCAGGGTTTCCAACCCCCCCCCCGCCTTATGACTAGGGAAGCTTTTCTTCCCGAGACATAGCGGTCCGCGCCTTCCACGACGGCTCCACGAGCCCCCACCTGAATGGCGCTCCGGCCCTGAGCGTTGAGGGCGTTGGGCTCCGCGCCGCCCTCCCGCAGCAGCCGCCGCACCTCGGCCGCATCCCCCCGCGCGGCCGCGCCGGTCAGCCGGTCGGCCGCAGAGCCCGCCGTCGCTGCCTCCATTCTGGCGGCTCCCAGAACGGCGCGACCGGCGGGGCTGGCAGGCAATGGCGACTTGCGTGGGGAGGCGGGCGAGAAAGAGCGCCTCTCCCCTTCCCGCCCCCTTCTCCTTCCGCGTCGCTGTAGACGGTTGATCGGGCTGAATACGGCACCGCAAGCAGGCTGCGTGGTTCCTCCACCGCTCCCTGGCCATTGGCACACTAGCAACTATTCCACTTCCGACATCCTATGGAACCCTGGGGTTTGCAGTTTAGGGAGGGGCGGCAAACCCCAGGATTCCATAGGATGTCGAAAATGGAATAATAGCACTATAACAGGCTAGTGCGGAAACCCCCCCCCCGTCTCGCCCTTTCTGTTCAAAGACAAAGGACTGGGTAGGGAAATACTATCTCGCCGGAGTCGAGAGGATCCCCCGACCCTCGCCTTCAACTTGGAGCCGAAGAAACTCTGGCCAAGCTCGCTTCTTTCCTCCCCGCCCCTGAAAATGAAAGTCCTTCCTCTCCGTTTTCTCCCCTCTCTCCTCCCCCCTCCCCTTGCCCCGATGGTAAGCTCCATGTCCTCCCTTTCGAGGCACTGAAGACACCTGGGAGCGAGGTTTGTATTTAAGTCTTTTAGGCCAGGTCTCAGGTCTCTACCTTCAAGTCTCAAGTCCTTAAAAACACTTTCAAGTCAAGTCTGGGAGCTAACACTTGTTCTAACAACAAGATGCGGGTATACCCTGACCTAGGCTCCAGAATTTCTGGACAGAGTCAAAGAAAGTCAGTTTTAACAACTTAGGCAGAGTTGGCCTTTCACATTTGCAATTTTGCCGTCTGCAGCTTCCGAAGAAGGGAATAGGATCCTTCTTATTTCTTCTTACTGCCCTCTAAAAGTTTTAGAAGGAAGGAGCCTTCCCCTTCAAGCCCATTGTCTCCCACATTTGCTGTTCCCCTCCGACAAACGCACTCTGGGGGTAAATCTTGACTTCTTGCTCTTAGGAAAAGTTTTAGAAGGCTCCTCCAATATGAAGTGGGGACAGGCTGCTGAGCAGACACCTCAAGCCATTGCCTAACCCCTTTGTTATTCCCCTCTGAGAAATGCGCCCACACCTCGGGCTTGAGACAGATTGCCATGTGACCTAGTAGGCAAAACGAGATGGAAGTGTTGTTCAAAGTTGTAAGGTTTTTGGATGAATGTATTGCCCAAGCAAGTCAGTTACTACAAATATACAAGTCTCCAGTGGAGTCTGTGTATCATTTGTTGCCAAGTCCAGTCCCAGTGGAGTCACTGAAGCGACTTGAGTCGGAGCCAATCGACTGGAGTCTACATCACCTCCTGGAAGTCCTTCCTTCCTAATTTCGGAAGCGTAGGCATTGGTTTTGGTTGCTCGTAGCTGAAGGCAGTTCATTCTAGACTCGCACAGAGGCAACATTTCAGGGATAAATCCAAAGGTCAGTCCCAGCCAGAGAAGAGAGGCTTTGAATCAATGGGATTTACACTGGAAATGCTGGTTTAACAAGATCCCTTTTCTCCAAACGTCTACTTTTGTTTTGAACTAACCCTTGGATTTAACTGATATCATCATATTCTTGAAAGGTAGTGTATAATGGTTTCAGCACTGGATTGGAAGACCAGGGTTCAAATTCCTGCAGGACCATGGAAACGCACTGGGTGATCACTTGGGCAAGTCACTCCCTCTGCCTCAATGGACGGCAATAGCAACTCCTTTTTGAGCAAATCTTGCCAAGAAAACCGCACGACAGATTCGCTTTAGGGTCTCCTTAAGTCGGATATGACTTGAAGGCACGCAACATATTCTTGAACCAGGTCCAGGGCTAAAAAGTTCGATGTTAATGCTTGCTTGTTCAAACATCCCATCGATTTCAACGGCCTTTATTCCATGCAAAGGAGACATAAGACTGAGAGCCAGCGTGGTGTGGCGGTTTAAGCCTTGGACTAACGATCCTGGAAACCAGGGTTTGATTCCCCGTTCGGCCATGGAAACCCACTGGCTGACCCTGAGGTTGTTACACACTCTCAGTCCCGGAGTCTAAGAACTTTAAGGCACACAACAACAACAACAATCAGGTGCAGTGGGTTAACTTTTATTTTATCTGTTTGCACGGAGCAGGGCTTTGTTTCGCTAAACCATGGTGTGTCCATTCCTTTGGCCTCATTACCCCAGGCTAAGAAATTGTGTACAGACTGCATCTACTGTATGTACATACTTGTGCTTCCAAGAATTAAACTACCAATATTTCAACAATAGCACCTGTATCCTGAGTAGAGACAGTGAGTTTTTATTCCATTAAAGGAGTCTTAGGTTATGAATGCCAAGAGGGTTGTTAGCAACTTTACTTTGTGGGATTCAACTTTTTGACTGGAATAATCACTGAAGCAATTTGAAAAATATATTTTTCAAATATAAGTTAAACTTCAACATAGTACCTTGGTTGGCTGTTGGTTTTTTGGTATTTCATGAATCCTGATTTTGGCTGTTGCTGTTGCATTGAACGAAATGAATTTTTAAAATATCAGTCCCCCAACTCCTATCTCTCTGTTTTCCTCTCCTTATCCCTCTCCCTCTGAGAGGGAGAGATGGGAGTGGGCAACTGATATTTAAGAAATCCATTTCATTCTGTGCAACACACACACACACAGAGAGATGATAATTAAGAACAGGTCTAATGAATTGGAACCTAGTCCCTAGTCTTCAGAACATTAAACCAGAATGAGGGCTGGCCCGTCGTTTTTCCTGAGTCAGATGGTTCATTCAGGCAGCTTTTTGCGGGGAGTCATGACAAGGCAGCAGACTTAGCTATTTTACTTTGATATGATCATATTTTTACTGGCAGGAAAGGGGAAGAGGTACTTTTGGATTTTCTACTTCCATGTCAGAATAGCTTGCCTTTGTCAGCCCTTCCTGAAGAAGAAAGGCTGACATAAAATGACAGGTTTTCCTCAGATAAGGCTAACAAAATATGCAGTTCTCAAGGAGCACAATACAGCACAGCCTTGGATAGGTTGAAATCAAATGAGGCTGACACTGGATGCTGGCTCGTGTCTCACAAAGATTTCACTGTTTTGCAAGATCCTCCTTCCTATTGAAATCTATAAGAAGAGTCAACAGGAAAATTATGAAACTATAAAAGGCACAGGTGCAATGTTGCATCCACAGCCCAGCAGAATGATGCAACCTGCCCTTTGGTTGAGTACCAGGATCAGCCAACTTTGGTGGACTTGCTGGATTGGAAGATATTTTTAGAACTGGGAGCATCTTCACTTGGCTTCCCTTACTTTATCCATGCATGAGCCTGGAGATTTTCCTCCTTCAGAGCCTTTCTGGATATGATTCCTAGGTATGATACACACATATAGACCCCCTGTCCCCAACCCCATCTGCATGTATAACACACACACCTTGGGGATACGAGGTATATATGTATGTTTATATACATATACATATATAGATACACACATACACGCCTCTTATACCCAGCATAAGTGTGCGTGAGCGCCTGCGTGCGCCTGCGTGATATATAGTTATCCCTCCACATTAGCTAGATTAGGGGCATAGGGCCCTCGTGAAAGTGGAAAAACCGTAAATAACTCTAGGTCCTCCCAAATCATATTTAACACACAAAAAAGTACGATCACCATATTCAATCCACCATGGATTTCTTTGAGGCATCAGGCAGAAGTGGGGGGCTAGTGGGGCTGACTGCCACCTCCATTGCTGCCTCGCACCATTTTTAAGCCTGTTCACAGTTTCTCAGTCTCACAAGGCTTGTAGTCCGTATTAAAAATGGCATAGGGAGGCAGTACAGGTGACAGCAAATAATTCGTGAACAATCCCCAAAAGTGAAATCTGCAAGTGTGGAGGGTTGACTGTGTATATGCAGATGGGGGTCGAGGATAGGAGATCTATATGTGTGTGTATCTATATCTATATCATATGTTTGTGTATATGTATGGGTGTATCACACACACACACACACACGCCTGCTATCCCCAACCTCCACTTGTGCCTTTATGTAGAATTGGGATTTCTTTTTTAATTCGGACCATAACAGACCACAGTGGGGATTTTAGGGAGCTGTAGCCCCAAAAAATTACTTTTCCAAACTGTGGTATCATCAGAGCCTGGACAAGTTACTTCTTGGTGTACAACACGCACAGTCCCCAGCAACGTGTGGACCAGGAACTCTGGGAGCAGTGGTCTGAAAAACGAAGTCTGCTAATTCTGGATATAATTAAGCAGTTGGGACAAAACTTACCTTGGTCTACAAACGTTTCTAGAGACCAATGCACAAATTAAGGGGTCCTGTAGGGAGACACTAATAAAAAAATAACAACAGCTGGCAAACTATTTTGCATATTACTATGTATTCCATATACATGGAATATAGTTAAAAGTCTTTTAGATCTATGAATAATTGAGAAATCTTCTCCCATAAACTGTTAGGTGTGGTAACATATAGTTATGGATTATGGGAATATTTGGGAATGAGAAAGGACTTTTTGGAAAGCGGCTGGGGAAGGATAACTAGCTAGATTAAAGAGGATCCATTACCAGCCCCTCAAAAATGAAAATAGATTGGCTTTTCCTGGTTGGATCACGGGACTTTCTCGGGAGAAATTTGTTTTTCTGGGTTTGCTTGGCTCTTACACAGCAGGGAGAGACTGAGATGTAAGTGGTAGAACTTTTCAGGAGGAAAACGGAATCTGCTAAATTTCTGCCTAGAAAGCGGTGTGCTCAAAGAAAAAAAGGGGGGAGGGTAAAAAAAGAATGAGAAATGGTATTTATCCTTTCCTATGGTCTCAGCCAAGGTCTACAATTCTACCCAGATTTATGTGGGAGGAATTCCCGGGGAGATTTACTTGCAAGGGAAAGGCAATAGTCCTAAACGCAGCTGGGAGGCAGTCCCATTCAAAATGAGACCTTCCGGCTATAAATTTGTCCAAGCAGCGGTGCTCCCCGTTAGCTTCTTGGCAATACACCTCCCACGAGCCTCAACCTGCATGGCCCAAGATGGGAGATGTAGTCAAGGACATCCAGAGGCCGCAGGTTCCTCCTCCCTACAGTCTGGAAGGCTTTCCTAATTCTAGGTAGCCATTCTTGACCCCAGAGCTGCTACCCTGTCTAGGTTTGAGAACAAACACCCTGTGCAAGTTAGTGACACTTCCAAGCGAATACGGGTGGGGGCGGGGGCGGTTGTTTACTGTTTCTTCTCATCAGCCATTCCTCACCCACTTTCTAATACCCGCATCGCCCTGACCCTCAAGTCTTGCCTTTTCTTAATCCCAGGATTTAGTTCTGAGTAGACACGTCTCAGGCCATTTCCGCACTAGGCTGTTGTAGCGCTACGATTCCACTCTCAACATCCTATGGAATCCTGGAGTTTGCAGTTTGCCGGCGGGCCCCTCCCGAAACTGCAAACCCCAGGATTCCATAGGATGTTGAAAGTGGAATGGTAGCGCTATAACAGTCTAGTGCGCAAATGCAAGAAAGGAGCTCGCCTCCAGTCAGATGGCTTCTTCATCAGATAGTATCCAAATTGAATGGGGAAGGAGCGCGAACGTATCTGCGCAGAGCCTCGCAATAAACAAGACCTACCGTCCAATCCTCTCGTTAATTCAGCGGTACCTTCAGTTATCAGTAGACAGGGGACTTGAAGTCGCCCACTCACCCACCACTGACTCCATTACCGAGTGCTCCTTGCCTGCGAAAACTGTGAAATTCATGGGCTCGCCACAAGCCTCACAGGCGACTTGAAGGCGCCTCTTCCCACCAATACACAATTTGAGGGCCTACACTAAAGCTTACTTAGCTAGACCGTAAATCCGGCCCTGGCGGCCCCAATTCAACTGCCGTCGGAAGTACAGTGGCCGTACAAAATATCAGGACTTCAATGAAATCTTGGAAGTCAATAGGCTGGGGAGTGAGCGTGCCCACAGATTCAGAAGGGGATGTATCTAGCTTCTTCGCCCCTCTTTCAAACCAGGCCTAAATTGGACCTAACAGGGCTGTGCTTAACCTTCCGAAAGAAGAGACTATTCCGTCCGCAATCCTCTTTGTCTTCGTATTCACAGTCTACCTGGGGACAAGTTTGCAACACCTTGGGGAGAGAAAGGGGAAAGAGTGTGTGTGGGAGACTTCAGGTTGCCACACGACTCTCAAGTAATCAGATCTCAGCTCAGTTGAACACGGTGGGGGGAAGCCCCTGATTTGGAGGGGAGCCATGAAACAAAGATGAGTTGAGGGGGTGCATAGGCTGTGTGGATGAGGTCCTTTCTGATTTTTAAAGGACAAGTAAAAGTAGCCTAGGAAAGCTGTGGCAACTTAGGGCAAAGGGTCTACCAGATCTACCCTTCCCTTTCTAGAGGTGCCACGGGAAGCCCACAGAAATGGGGGAGGCGAGGACTGGGATCTACTGGAAATCAAGCTGTGTGTTGTTGTGTTGTGTGTCTTCAAGTTTTTCCGACTTAGGGCGACCCTAAAGCGAACCTATCGTGGCGTCTTCTGGGGCTGAGAGTGTGCCAGGCGTCCAAGGTTTCCGCGGCCAGCTGGGAATCCCACCTTAGTCTCCAGGGCCGTAGTTCAAAGTTCAAACCAGAACACCATGTTCACCTCAAGTTGCAGAAAGTTTTGAAAGAACGGAATAGGGGGTGCTGTTTATCTTTTTTTTTATTGCATTTTATTCTTTTAACCCGAGGTTTGAATTGTTTTAATACTGCGAATAATTTTATTCTACCTTCACGTTCACTTTTTTAACCTTTCAATAACATTGTTCTTTTAAATTGTGAACCTCTTTGAGTCCCAATTATAGGGAAAAAACCGGGATACTACAACTGCTGCTACTAATGACTTTAAAGGCTGTGGCCTCAGTCCCAGTTTCGAACCACACTCGGAAAGGTCACCTGAAAGGTGCGCTTTGCACCTGCTTGGGTGTAAGACGGGGGCATTGCCACACTAAGCTGTTATAGCGCTATTTTTCCACTTGCAACATCCTATGGAATCCTGGGGTTTGTAGTTTCGGGAGGGGCCGGCCGGGATTCCATAGGATGTTGCCCCAGGATTCCATAGGATGTTGCAAATGGAATAACAGCGCTATAACAATCTAGTGCGGAAATGGCCTGGGATCGTCCTCTACCCTCAACTCCCGAAAGCAGGAGGGGTGTACCATGGGGGCTTTCCAGCAGAGTTTTAGACCAGCATCCTTCACCATTGGCTGTCTTGGCTAGGCCCCATGATCCAAAGTCGCAGGTCAAAGACAAGTGGAAGACCACAAGTAGCTCCTGATAAGGAGCAAGCGGATCACCGCTAAGAGCAAAAGCGTCCTGGCGTGTGGAGGGACCTGGAGGCAATTCAGATTCCAGAGCTACTCTCCTGCCACGCTCATCCGCCCAGAACAACACATGAAGGCTTGCTTCTTTCTGTCAGGGAAGAGGCAAGGTACAGAAGCCAGTGTTCGGCTACTGATTCATAATACCACTCATCCACCTATTTGTACTATCTTTTGGGGCCCATGACACTTGCTGCGCTCAGAAGTGAGTGACAGAAAGCACGATCGGAGCCAGGGCCAACTCCCTCTCTCAGTGGATGGATCCTTACACCGCCAAAGCCTAAAGGGAAAGAAACGCTAGGCCTCGTTCCGGCCCGGTGAAATCTTTAAAAGAAGACCAAGGCTCCAGAAACACCGGTTTCTGGCGACACGACCTTCGCTGTCCCATCCTTGACGCAGAGGGAACTTCTAGAGCCCGATCCTGGCGATGGTTATCCAATTTGAACGTCACTATTGTCGCTGCAAAAACTTGTGCCTTACTTTCCACCTCCCCTTAGGCTGGCAGCTCAAGGAAGCCTCTCTCACCTTATTCCCACCCCCTTTTCCCACCCAGTGGCCTATCCCCTTCTCCACTGTTGTGCCTTAAGTCTAGTCCCACGTGTGGCCATCCCATCCAAGGGTTCTCTTGGCACAAGTTCTTCACAGGAAGCTTCCCATTGGCCTCCCTTAGGAGGGAGAGAGTGTGACTGAGCCAATATTACCCAGTGGGTTTCCAGGGTATACAAACTTTGAGGACCACTTGATCAGATGCATACCATCAGTGTACTAGCATGTTTTCTATTTCCATGACGTTTCCCATAGTCACTCAACATGTGCCTAAGCATCTCACTGGGTGTATGAGTGTGCAGTTAGAGAGCATCTAAATGGGCACAGGAGGAAGTGAGGATTTGAACTCTGGTCTCCCAGTCCTAGTCCAACATTCAGACTACTACACCTCGCTGGCTCATCCACAGTCCCTTACTAGGAAACAAGGCCCATAGAAATACCAGGGAAGTCGCTTCCTGTGGTTGGGATAGGCTGATTAGGATGTTAACAGTCAAGGCCCAAACCGCGTGGAGTGGGAATCAGAGGCATTATCCACCCGTGCTGTGTTGGGGTCTGCCTGTTTTGGGCTCGGGAGGTAAGGCACCAGTAGCTGGAGTTTTTAAGGCAGAAAGACGTCATTCCTGATCGCTATTTATTCATTCATTCATTCATTCATTCATTCATGGTGGAAGGGAGGAGGCAACCTCACTCGCTGGGAGAGATTCTTGAGCGTAGAGAACTTTCTAGAACCGGCTCTAAGGCTCCAATTTTATAAGACATCACAACTGCTTAACAGGACTACTCTAGAGTAGCAGGTCTTGTTCTTTCATATCCCTCTCCAGCCTTCCTCATAAACCCTCGGAGCGGCTAAAATATCTGCATGAGCACACCTACCAAAGTTAAAAAGCAAAATGTACAAATATATAAGATGAGTAGTATTTAAACCCGCTGACTGCTAAAACATAAAAGCAAAGCATCAGTAGAAGAATCAACTGAGTAAAGGGCCTGTCTGAGAAATGCGGCAACGTTTGCTAATCGAATGGAAATATGCACAGCAAAATTTGCTTTTAAATGGAGTGAGGGGGGAGTGAAGGCGTTCAGGCAGTGGGGTGGCCCCACTAATTCCCCCATTTTCCTTCAAGGGAAAAAGAGGCTGGAAACCATGCAACTCACTCTCTAGAGAACTTCAAGGGCCATTTAGATACGCTATGTTTCTAATACCCTGTAGGAAGAAAATCCACTCCCTATACATTTAAGGGGTTCTCATCTCTTGTTTGCAAAATTATTCCTCTCCCAGTTATATCATGCCAGCATTCACAGGCTTGGAAAAAATAATATTAAATACCACAAACAAGCAGTGCCCTGCCATTTTCTCTCCCTGCAGGCAAGGAGGGAAGGTGGCTTGTTGCTAACAGATAGGATTGCAGAACTTCCTGTTTTAAAATGGAGAATTTTCTAGTTCCTTCCCCCAAGCACATGTGTTAAGATGCCTCTGCTCACACAAGCAGCCATCTTAAAAACCTGTCAGTTTATGGGAGAAAGGCTCACAGTGACTTTGCCCTGCATTATATAGACCTTTCACTCTCTCCTTCAGGTGTAGTGGACTGAGACCTGAGAAAGGGGGATTCATCAAATTCTTGAGCTCCTGTTGTCCCCCCCCCCCGTTGGGGGAGGGAGAGTGAAAGAAGGGGGATAAGAGCAATAGCACCTGTTAGGTAATTTTAAACAACAGTTTTAATTTCCTCTCTTAAAGCTTCCAACTCTTACTTTTTGGACCACAAATCTCAGAATGCCCCTGCTAACTTGGGGGTCCTGGAATTTGTAAGCTTACACAGTTCTTCCCGCCATCAGTGGTCTTAAACCCCATTCGTGGAGCTTTAGAAAATTACCATTTTGACTACAAGTTTCAGAATCCCCTCGCTAGTGTGGTTTGTGAGGAATTGTGGAAGTTGTAGTTAAAAAAACAAACTACTTTCCCCACCTTTCTTTCCCCCCTCCCCCTGTAATATTTATGTCTTCAAAATTCAAAATGCAGAAAGCTAGCGGGGCAATACAAGGAAGTCAACAAGGAGGTACACCTGAACACAACTTAAGTCTCTGCAAGCACAAGTCAAAAAATATGGATTTCGAAATATACCCTTTCATTTGTAAATATCAAAGGGTCATTTTCTTCCCTTATATCTCTTTTTCTGTTCTTTCAGATAGTGACCGCTTTTCATTGAAAATAAAAGGAAAAAAATAGGTCTCTGCCTCCCCCTCCCCAAGTGTCTCCTGTTTCTGTGGGAGAGTTAGCAAGTGCTTCACTGGCCCAGAGAAATAACAGATACTTGGAAATCACCCTTATTTTTGGCGGGCAACTGACTGCTACAGAAAAAATTTTTTTGGCAGGGTCAGAGTTATAAAGTCTAAAGCAAATTTTCTGCAAAGGATCCTCCTTGTTGCCACTATTTCTAAAATGAGATTTTGTGCAGTTGTGGAGAAGAAGGGTAAGCATGTATGTTTGTTTAATATCTCCAGTTGGAGGGCTCACTGTGTTAAGAAACATCGCACAGATTACAGCCAGGGTTCTGGCCCCCAAAGAGGTGCAGCAACAGATAGACGAATTGCTCCGGATGGTTTTGGAGTTGTTACCTATCTAAATATAGGAATCTTGCTGTTGTATAAGAGAAGGTCTACGGTGCCTTACTTTTGGAATAATAACAGACGAGGATGAGGATGGGATATTAACAGAAGGCTGTTGCTCGACCCTTGTCGGTCATAGCGAGACAGAACTCTGCTCCAATACTTAATAATTCTGTTTATATTTTTCCCAATCTATTTTATTTACATTCCACTTTCCACTCCTAACCTTGGAGTTTCTTCTCTACATTCCCTCCCCCCAAAAAAAATCAGTTCTTACAAATTAAATGAATCCCTAGATCCCACCAACGACCTCCATTGTTTTACCGGGAGCCACTGTTGTCAGGAGAACTCCGATGAAGAACAAAAACATCCTATTCTAAATGCCAATGTTCAAATATCAGTGAGCATAGCTAAAATCCAATCTTTAATCAATATTTTTTTTCATAAAATTCTGTTTAAGATCCAAAATGCACAAGATAGATTTTTTTAAAAAATTTTTTTTTTTTTTTTGGAAAGTGAAAGCCAGTAGGAAATAGAATTAATTGTTTGGAAAAGCATCTATACTATAAGCAATACAGATTACAAAGAGAAAAGGTAGAGAAACACATTTTATACACAGCGAGAAAAGGTGGGAAAACTCGAATGGAAACTTTCAGATTTCTTTCTGATATCTCGAAAAAAACCGAATTCGCAACACACGAGATTTCAGAGAGATAATCCATCCCTTCGCCATTTCCCTATGAGAGTTATGAAACAGTTGCAGATTTACAATGGCTCAGTTGCTCCATTTTGTGCTCTTAGTATAACGTTATTTCACAAAACTCCTGCAGCAACACGACCATTAACTACCGCACACGGCTAGATTTAGTAGTCCCCAACAATAAACAGACTTGACAAACAATGAGGAAAAAAGGTCTGTAGTATGGAAAAGGCTAACTGTCTAGGAACAGCAAAATGTTTCTAGGTGAGAATTTTGAGGCCTAAGAAGCCACACATGAAAAAGAAACAGACACAATTTGCATTTTAATATTACACACGTCCTCTCTTATTTTTCCCCTTTGTCAGCCTTACTTCTATTATTTCATGAATTCTAGAAATTAGTGTTTGCTCTCAGTATGTGTGTGTGTGTGGTTGGCCTCGGAAATTTAATATTTGTCTGAATTAATATTTGCCTGGCAGGCCCGGTCTTCCTTCTCCGATACTCAGGATTAAAAACACACCAGATTGTTTGAATTAAAGGCGCCACTAAGCTTAAGCAACCAAATATCGGCTTTGGTGTCCCAGACCGAAGAAATCCAAGCGACATTTGTGCGCCCATCACTTCGATCTGAAGGGACAGTTTAGAATTTTTTGTTTTCCCAGACATGCAAAATTATAATTTCCTAGACACGCAGAAATTCTCTTCCCGGGGGCAAGCAAGAGCTCCGTGTGGAGGAATGCTCGGAAGCTGCAAAGCCCCGAAGGGACGGGAAGGGCTGCCGGCCCGGCCCCGGGACAGGTGGGCTTTTCCCCCTTACCTGGTTTAGACGGAGGGAGGCGGAGGACGGGCCGCGGGGCCGCGCCGCTTCTTTACGATCAGCCAGAGCGAATGGCGCAAAGGCCTGCTCCGTCGGGGACCCTGCGAAAGGATGGCCTGGATGAGCTTGAGCAGGACGGGCTTCAGGAGACGCGGAAGTCTCCCCGGGCGCGTGGGGCGGATGGCGCATCGGAGCCGGGGGACCATGGCCCGCTCGCCGAAGTCCTCGGGGGGCGCGGAGGAGCGGGAGGGCGCGCGCGCCGAGGCAGGGCTCCTTATTCGCGGGAGGGGGGGCTCGCTGGTGACCACATCCGGGGGGGAGAGAAAGGGAGGGAGGAAGGGGGCGCTCGCCGTCGGTCCAGACTCCTGGCGTAAACAGGTTTCACGCCGGGGCACCGCGCCAGCACGGCAACCCAAGTCCCAGCAAGCCAAGCCGTTCCTCCTCCCCCCGCCTTCGAAGTTGCCTAACATCCGGATCAGGGGAGGGGGAAACGGTTTGCGCCGAGATCTGCGCCCCTCTCTCTCATCCCATCCCTCCTTTGCCCGCCTTCCTTATTGTCTATGACAGCCCATGTATTCCTTTGCAAAAGAAGAAAACAAAACAAAACACCCAGGGCGGGGGAGATGGAGCCAAAGCCAATCGCATCATTCGCCCGAAGGGTGCAGCCAATCAACTTTTTATTTTTTTAAATAACTGTTATTAGGCTTCCAAGAAGCGCTGAGGGAGGAGGGAGGCAATTTGGCTGGAAAGAGGCGCACGGGGCCGGCAGGGTGCCTGGCGGGAGGCGAGGAGGAGGAGGAGGAGGAGGAGGAGGAAGGTGCTGCCGAGCCGCTCGCTCCGCCCTCCACCTTCTCCGCGGCGGGGTCACGTTCGCCCTCCAACGCGATCTGGAGCTGCCCGGGCTCCCCGGTGGTAACATCCCCCCTGCAGCTTCCCCGCCTTCCCCGAAAAAAGACAACCGGACGGGCCAATGGCACCAGGCGAGCGGGCTGGGGGCTGGCCAATCAGCGGAGGGAAGAGACGTAGCGGGTCGAACAAACTCCGAGCGGGACTCGCCAGCGTTTCGAGACGTAATTTGAAAGCGGGCTTCGCGGCCGTCATCAAAGCGGAGACGCCACGGCGCGGGGAGCCCGTCGCTTCCCCGCTTCGGCGGCGCCTCGCTCTTCCGCCGAGAGGCGGCGCGGCGCGCCTGACAGATTTCCGCACTAGCCTGCTATAGCGCGATGGTTGCACGTTCAACATCCTCTGGCATCCCGGGGTTTACAGTTTCGGGAGGGGCCCGCCGGCCCCTCCCGAAACTGCAAACCCCGGGATGCCAGAGGATGTTGAAAACGCAGCCATCGCGCTATAGCAGGCTAGTGCGGAAATGGAGAGAGCCCAGCGCCGCCCGTGGGTTGGAGCCGCGGCCTCCGCTTTTGGCCAACCAAGCCGGGGCGGCGTGACTCTTCATAACAATACGTCAGCTGTGTGCCGCGTGAGCCGCCCCAGGTGGGCGTGTGTCCGAGGACGGCCGCGCCGGGTGGGGGTGGATCGCGTTCTCCCAACGGCAGTTTTCAGTTTGAAAGAAACCTGGTCTAATGATTTGGCAGACAAGCCGCCCCCTCTCCCCCGGAGACGCGCCTAAGGGGTGGATCTCGAATCGGCGAGTCGGGCCCAGCTGGGCACCACCAAGCCGCGGCCCGGAGGGTCATTAAACCCCTTCCCCCCCTTGTCTCCTTCCCCAGCGTCCTCGCCGGCCCCCCTTACCTTCGCCGGCGTGGAGGGCTCTGGGCGGCGGCGAAGAAGGCAGCGGCGGCCGCAGCGAGAGGACGAGGTAAGGTCCGCATCTCCGCTTCCGAGTTGCGTTTCGGTCCCCTAGCGGTGTGGATGGTTGGACCAGGACGCCGGGAGACCGGGGTTCAAATCCCCGCTCGGCCGTGGAAACCCACAAAGTGACCGCCCGGGCAGCTCATGCTCTCTCAGCCCCAGAGGACGGTAAAGGCGCCCCCCCCGCCCCGCTCCGGATAAACCTTGCCGAGAAAACCGCTTGGTTACGGTCGCCGTGCGTCAGCGAAGACTTGAAGGCGCCCAACGGCCACGACAGACGCGGGTTGCGCCGCCGCTTCTGGCCTCTGATCTTCGGGAAGGGGAGGGCACGGAGCCGCACATTCCGCTCTCCGGCCAACTCCGCGGGCCCTCCGCAGCATCCGCACCGGGCACTGGCGCCGCTCCCGTCCCGGCTGGCGACGTCCTTCTCTCCTTCAACCCCTTTTTTGTTCCGGCCACCCGAGGGGGGGTCACCTCACGCGTGGACCCGTCTCGGGGGGGCGATTTGCCGGTGAGAAGGCCCGCGATCGCTTGGCCTCCGGGATCCTCTCCGCCCGGCTTGGCTCGGAGAGAGTCAGAGCGACGCTCCTCTCCTAGGAACCGGGGCCGGACTTCCTGGTCCCCGGACTGGCGGTTCTTCCAGCCCTCTCCGGGCGCTGGGCGCGTCCGGGCAGGAACGGTGGCCACTCCGAGGGGAGGCCAGCTGGCCCTCCCCTCCCCCCCCCGGGATCAACCTTTCCTTCTGTTCCCCCCGACAAGGAGAGCAACAATGGCAGTGGCGGGGACGCGGCTGGGCAAAGAGAAAGCGCTGCCCTGACCCACAAGCCGTTTCGTGTCAGAAAGGGCGGGGAAGCAGCCTTCCCAGAATGGCTGGGCCCTCCGCTTGTTCTGAAACAAGATCGGTCCCAGAAAGCGGAGGCTCTCTGAATCTGCCGGCGCTGCGAAGCGAGAGCCAGCCGGGTCCCGCACAGGTTCTCTCTTCGAAGCCTCCGGTTTGTGAAGGCGAGCCAGCCCTCTCTCCTTTCTTAGCGAAACCGACGCTCGTGGAAGCCCGTTATCGGTCTTTGGGGGCCTTATTCCCACCGATCTATAGGCAGGCTTTGGTTTGTTGAGAGCGCCTGAAGCCTCACCTTCCCTGCTTGTGTTTTGGCTCGCTGGCTCCTTTCCCCACCTCCAGCTGCATTCTTTCCCTTTTGTGTTGTCACCAAAGAGAAGCTAGTTTTCCTTCAATGTATTTGTTTGTAAGACTGCCAGAAATAAGAAATGGCTTTTTTGGGGGGGGGGGTGGAAGGGTTGGCTTTGTTTTATAGAGTAAGAAAAACAAAGCCAAAGAGATGAAAAGTATGTGTGAGGTGGGTGAGTGAGAGAGATGAGACAGGAACATTGCTTGAGCGATCTTGCAAAACAGAAAGTGTGGCTCTTAGCCACGTGATGTGGTGTCTCAAAAAGGTCGTGGAAGTAGCATTCCAGAATGACTATTTTGAAACAGTATTATGATAAACCAGAGGTTCTATTTATCTGTCACTCTTATTAACCAAAATAAATAGAAGTGAGAAAGAACCACAGAATACAGCTTCCCCCTATGCCCCCTCCCGTTTGTGAGATTTAGTGAGTCACTTCCACAATGACTCCCTCTTCTCTGTAACGAGATTAAAAGTGTGCCTGTGTTTATGTGTGTGAGAGAGAGCCTCCTATGTTAGAAAATTTCATCCTTCCTTAGTTGTCTTCCTCTCCAAAGCATGATGCACAAGAACTTTTTTTTAAATAAAGTTTTTAATTGCAAATACAAAAGGAAAAGTGAAAAGAACAAGGAGAAAACATAGGATATACTGTGGGCTAGGGCTATGCATTAATATATATTGCCAAAGATATTTTACAAAGCTTTGGTTTTCTTTGTTCTGTGTGTAACATCTTGGTATTATAGTTATACATACTTTCTTTAGCTAATTGAAAAACTAGTTAGGAATGAGGGCACTAGGTGCAGATATTATGTATGTGAAAGATAAGAGGGGGAATACAATAACAAAATTGAGACTGGCCTTCAATTACACAAGGAGCATTCATACTGCACTTAGATACCACCTGTCAATCAATCGGCCATCTTATGTCACTGAATGTAGGTCTCAGTTTGCCACCATTTCCTGAAGTGCCGGGTTCTGTGTCATTCTGCTTCTGCTTTCATTGTTTTATCTGCAGCACTTTTGTCAGTAGAAAAGAAGAAATATGCTCAGGGCCTATCATTATTTTGCAATGTAAGGAATCAAGAAAGACTTTCTATGTAGCCACCCTTTGTACTAATGGTCATATAAGATGGTAGCCGGATTTTTACTGTAAGTCAAGGATGGGAGAATCTGTGGCACTCCAGAAGTTACTGGACTGTAGATCTTGTCATCCCTCCCTATTGGCTAGTATTTGAACATGAGATTTGTAGTCCAACAATGAGAGCCAGTGTGGTATAGTGGTTTGAGCACTGGGCTTTGACCCTGGAGACCAGGTACATCACATGCTCTCAGCCCCCCAGAAAACCTCATGACAGGTTCACCTTAGGATTTGCCTTAAGTCAGAAATAACTTGAAGGCACACAACAACAACAATAGACCCACAACACCTTAAGGACCACATGTTCCTCATTCCTGTTTTAGGGCATATTTTGGTGGTTATTCTGTGCCTTCAAGTCATTTCTGAGTTATGGAGACTCTAAGGTGAACCTACCACAGGGTTTTTTGGGGGGAGGATTTGTGCACAGTGGGTTTGCCTTTGCCTTCCTCTGAGGCTGAGAGAGAGTGAGGTGCCCAAGGTCACCCAGTGGGTTTCCATGGCCAAGTGGAAATTCAAATCCTGGTCTCCAGAATCACAGTCTGCTGCTCAAACTGCTGCACCATACTATTTCTTATCCAGGGTGTATCCATCATCTATCAGAAAATGCTGGAATTTCAGAAAATCAAATAATATTTCATCTGCTCCTGCTCCTCATGATGCCTAGAAAAGAATCAAAGAGTTAATAAGAAAAGAGATGGATATTAGAGAATATCGAAAGGGTCCCAATTCTAGTGGAGTCTAACTAGCAGTGAATTTCAGACCCTTCAGATCTCAGAGATGTGTGACTAGCATTCATTTTGAGCCCTGGAATGTCATCAAAATTTATCCTTAAGGGGGAACCAGTGTGATGTAAAATGAGTTGTTGTAGTTGTGTGGCTACTGGACTGGGACTTTGTGGATTCAGGTTCCAGTTAAGGCACTGAGTCATGAAACTCAGTGCATTAACTACATTAATGTTTTTTGTACGCCCTAATCACTCTTGTATTTGACTCCTCACCTGGCCTTGATGTACCCGTAGGGACACATTTTTTTTTGTTCATCCAGTTTTTGTAGGCCATGAATTTTTTTAGTCCTGTTTTTGTGGGCCCTAAATATTTTTGTAGCCCCTAGGGACTGTGCTTTAAGTGCCTAATGGATAAGGTGGCCTTGACTCAGTAGTTCAGTCCCTGTCCCTCACTTTAGCCTCTCTCACTGCACTGATGTGAGAATAATGTGGGGAAAAGAGGTACCACATATACTATATTAACTCCTTGGAGGAAAGGTGTAATATAAATACTAGTAAACTGTAACTGTGTTGGCTCTTCATGCAAGTTGCCCAACTGGAGGAGAAAAACAGAAATAACCACAAGTCTCCTTCTAATTTTGTTTTTCAAAAATCCTTTTGACTTCTTGAGAGGGAATGGGTGAGAATCGTGTGCCTAATTTTAGTGGAGACTTACTCCTTCTAGAAAATTCCAGTGATGGAACTTCTGTTTTGAGTTTCTTTTTTTCCCTTTTGTGTGGGGAAGGTCTGAGAGGTCTTTGAAGGGCCTGGTGCCTGCAACCATTCCCACTCCTGTAACACATAAAAGAAAAAAAAATAACAAGAAGTAGAGGCACATCTATTCGTAATTCTGTTCAGATTTTGGCAGTCTCTTTTCAGCAGGGATGCCATTATACTCTTTTGACCTGTACTGAGAGCAAGAGAACTACAGTACTTGAGGGTACTTATTAGTGGGATCTTAAAGTTAGATAGCCCAGCTTTCAGCTGTCCTGCAAGTGATGATGTCTTGCTTTCTGTGGTCTAGTAACCAGACTTGGAAAGAATTAAGTTTTACTTCATTGGTTTATTCTCAAGGAAATGTGCATTAAAATTACACTTGTAGGTTTAATATGCATAGGATTGCAAAGTTCCACAGTTAAAATTTTATTATTTACTGGGAGATTTAGCTGGTGTTTCCCAGGCTGAGTGTGGTTTTGCATATTTTTTCAATGAACCAAAACATTGACTAGGAGCATCTATTGCATTGACTAGGAGCATCTGTTGCATGGGGTTCCATGCAAAATGGATAAAACCCAGGGTTTCAGAAAAATCTGAAGTGTCTCCATTGGTCCCAGACTTGGAGTAAAATGTTTGGATTCTAAATCTAAATCTCAGGTTTGGTCAAAAGGAATTTATAAATGTGTATTCTGGAACAAAATATATATACACAATACACACACACACACATATTTTATATATATATATATATATATATATATATATATATATTTATATAGTGTGTGTGTTTGTGTATACACACACACACACACACACATTATATATATATACACACACACACAATATATATAAAAAGTGGGTTTTAGGAGATACTCAAAGTGGTTGATGGCTTGGATCTAAAAGTTCTGTCCTTGCGCAGTGTGTGGAGGCAGACGTATTACACTTTATAGTATAGATTTAGATACTTTACTAAGTATGTGACTCAGTATAATTCATGTTTTCTGAGAATTATCACAAAATGCAGCATTAAGGTATTCTATAAAATCACAGAGTAGATATATTACTACATGCTAGATATATTACTATTTACTACATAATATGTTACTAGATATGTTACTATATTACTACAGAGAAGATATATCCCTTCTCAGTCAGCTCAAAAAGTTCATAAAGGGTTTCATCTTTTGTCTCTAGTTTCATAAGACATTTATGTACTTTTTAAATTACACAATCTTTGCACAACTCTAGGTAAAACTTATTTTCTCCAAACTCTATAACAAGATCTCTCTTATCATAGTTAAATGTATCTTTGAGTTGCATAGAAGCAAACAAGATCTTTGCCTTCCTTAAGAACCATCTCCCTTGTTTTAAACTCCCATCTTGTTCAGAATACATGGGATTCTCATAATTCAGCCGTGCTCAAATATTAACCCTTTGTTTCCTGAAAAAAACCCCTTTCTGTGGTGAAGTGACTAATAGTATCTATAAAAAACCCAAAACTCTGTTTATATTCGTACTACCCTTGCAGAAGGGCTTTTCTGATACAGTGATTTTTAAATTCAGCATGTGCCTTAAATTTATTATACCAGGGTTATACCATGCCACTCAAGTCTTAAATAATGACCTTCAAATTCCAACAGTCTCTCATCTCTAAGGATTATCCCAGTTCTTCAACCCTGTGAAAGAACAGACCTTGTCTTTCTTTCACATTATACACTGTTTCAAGTTTTATTTTGGCTTTTCTTGTCTGCTAGACAAATCTGCAAATTTCTTTCTTTTATACAAAGGGTGTTCCATTTTTTTTTTTTTTATCATGGGGACCATTTGAAAATAAAAAAAGTCTTGGCAAAACGTTTGCTTTTATTACTGCAGTTCTCTCCTAAAAGGATAAATTTAATTTCCTTATTTTTCTAAGTCTCTATTAATTTCTTTCTAGAGTTGGATAAATTAACAAATTTGATAAAAAGAAAATTCAATAGGATTTTATCTTAAAGTTTGGAAACTTCTTAGAGATCATATAATGATGCAAAATGGGGACACTGCAATTTTAGGTTTTGAGATGTAAAAACAAGATCAAAATAAAAAATTATTATAAGGAAAAATAGATGATAGGATAGAATTTAGTTAGATGGGAAGCGATTATTTTTAATATAATACTTACAGTCTAAGAAAATTGGGAAGATTTTTTTAAGGGGGGAGGTTCAATTAAAGTTAAGGAATTAGATTAAATTTAGTAGGTTTTATTGTTATAATGGGATTTGTGTATTATTATTTTGTGTTTTTTCTTTTTTCTTCTTTCTTGTTCTTTTTTTTCTTGTTTTAGGTTATGCAGGTTATATAGGTTTATATGTAGTTTGTGTTATATTAAATGGTAAATTAATAAAAATTATTTTATAACAAAAGATAAGCGAACTGAAGATTTTTCGAAAGACTGGAAACTGTTTATGGATTTTTAGAGTAGTACGGAATCTAATGATGCAATAATCTGTGGCTATGATTACTAGTAATTCTAGAGGGATTTCCTAGTTGGATCTCTAATGATAGAATAATACATTTTTTCTCCCCCTTCCTTTTTATTGGGATCAGGGGTCAGAGCTGTTTTGTGTCTTCATACATTAATATTCTAGTGAATTGGTGTTTAGTGTTTTTTGTTTATTTAGTATTGTGTTTTAGTCAGACCTCATCTGGAATACTGTATCCAGGCCTGGGCACCTCATTTCAAGAAGGATATTGACAAGTTGGAATGTGTCCAAAGGAGAGCGACCAAAATGGTGAAGGGTCTGGAAGCCATGCCCTATGAAGAATGGCTTAGGGAGCTGGAGATGTTGAGAGTGCAGAAGAGGAGATTAAGAGGGGACATGATAGCCATGTTTAAATATTTGAAGGGATGTCATATCAAAAAGGGAACAGGCTTGTTTTCTACTGCTTCAGAGCTAGGACGAAGAGCAATGGATTCAAACTACAGGAAAAGAGATTCCACCTAAACCTCAGGAAGAACTTGCTCAGCACTGTCCAGCAGTGGAATATGCTGCCTCGGAGTGTGGTGGAGTCTTCTTCTTTGGAGGTTTTTAAACAGAGATTAGATGGCCTCTGTGGTTTCTTCAACTCTATTATTCTCTGATTTAATTTGGGTTTATTTCCCAGTGGAAGGCTGACTGTATATCCTTGATTGCGAATCAGATCTTTGAGGATGGAGTTGTGTCACATAGTCTGCCCTGTGCACCTAAGCCAGCCCTCTGTCCTCAAGTATAGTGGACAGTGTTATCCCATCCTAAGAAATCTTGTTTTTTGCTTTGGAGCTGGGGCACAGTCACTTTAACAGCTATAGTCTGTCCTATGGAACCCTGGGATTTGTAGCTTGATGACTAGCATTCTCTGGCTCAGGATTTGAAATACCTCTCCCTAAACTGCTAATCACAGGATTCCATAGGATAGTAAAAGTGGAATAATAGCACTGTTATTCTGTAGTGTGAATGACCCTTGGGCAGGTCAAATTGCAGCCAATTCAAGTAGATGTGTGGGTAGCAAACTGACCAAACTAGGGCAAACTGCATCCATTTTTACTTGCTCCAGTAAAAGTTGATTCAGATATTGCATGTTATTTGTCACTGTCTCCGCTGTCTGTGGAATGCGGAAAACTGTAAACCCAAGAAGATACCTTCCCAAACCAGAACAGCGAATTGTGCAGTAGGGAGTTTCCTTTATTGATGGATACTAGTGACTCACAAAAGTCTTCCCTGAACTAATCTGCTTCTCATGACAAAATAATATTTCTTTTCCTCACAGATTGGAGATCCTTACTCACCTACCTGGACAACAACAAGATGACAAAGATCATGTTTGGGCAGATAAGGCATCCCTAGAGGTTGAGACACTGGATCTGAAATAAATTGCTGCAAAGTTCAATAAACCAAATGAAGTTAAATATGGGTTTATTCCCAGGTAAGTGGGTCATGAGCCAGAGCCTGTCTGATAATGGAAGTTAAGCAGGGTCAGCTGTTGTTTGTACTTGGGTGGGAAACTGCCAATGAATACCAGGTACAGTAGGCGATATTTCAGAGGAAGGAACTTGCAAAATCACCTCTGTGTATTCCTTGCCTGAGAAAGCTATAAGTTGACAGGTGACGTGAAGGCATGCACTCCCCCCCGCCAAAGTCAGCCGAAGACTGCAATCTTAAGTCTTCATACTCAGCCAATGGCCTAGACTGTTGGAGAAAAATCTCTTAGATTTAAAACAAAAAAAAATTCAGAAGCTGGGAGGGGGGCTTGGAGCAATAGAGCCTGGGAGCTTCCATGTCAGAGAAGTAGCAAAACAATTGTAGGTTTTAATCTAAACCTTAAAACACAACTCCCCAGAATGTTGAACATATTTTGGGTTCGGCAATTTGGATAGATTCTTGAAAGTCTGGATTAAATCCAAAGAGAATCCACTACCCATGTGATAGAGAAGACTGCAGCCACCACTGGTCTGAGGACACCATTTGAGGTTCTGAGCTACAAGTAAAATGAAGGAAGGTGCTTTCATGCATAAGATACCCTTTTGCTAATGTTGGATTACTTGCTTGGAATAAAAGCTTTCCTTTAAGGTTCTCATCTTTCTACACTTTCTTCATGTGTGTTTGCTCAGTGTGTGCATGTATATGCATATAGGATTCTCATCTCCCAAAGGGGCAGGTGGGAAAACTTTGCAGAGGCAGAGATGGAACAGTGGAAATTAAACCTCTCAGTAACATCCCATTAAGTTACTGGGTCACATAAGGTTAATTATGCTGTAAAAATTCCAGTATTTCTTTTTCTCCTCTCTGGTTAGGGCAGGTGGGCTTAGATAGCATAGGCTTTCTTTTTCCTTTGCATGCCAAAGCCTTCTCCCTTCTCAGCTAAAGTCTCACCATTTTGCCATTTTGCCTTGTGTCCTTTAAATTTGCCCTTGTGTCATGATTATAAAATAAATACCTTTGGTGTTCAGATGACCAGATCATATGACCCAAGACAGTTCCTAGGATCATCAGTCTTATAAAAGATGCCCCCTTCTCAGATTTCTTTTCTCCTCCATTTTTGCTTCTTCTTTCTTCTCTCTGACCATGCTTCACATCTTCATCAAGAAGATGGTGAGTTAACAATGAAACTACTATTTTACCTGATCTAGTCATTAGCTGGTTAGGATGTAGATTCCCCAATGCATATGTAAATATAAAAACCATTAGTAAACTTTTCTAAGTTTGTAACCTGAAAATGCCTGCCTTGTTTTGTTTTCATAGTCAGTTTCAGTTCAGGGAAGCCACACAGAAATTTGGGGATGCTATTTCTGCTACTCTGCTAAAAGAAGGCTGATTCCTAATGGTTTTAGCTTTCATAGAATTTCCCCCAAAAGGGCTAACACCCTGGGAAACTCTAATTCCCAACAAATTAGTGTGTGGTGGCTGCTAGATGGTCTTCTGGAGTGTGACAAATCCTTTTACCAGGCTAGCTCTGCAGTTCCAACCACTGGAAACCTGTCACTGACCTTGTCCTTCCCCCCATTCCCACTGAATCCTTTTCTCGACTGGATTCCTGGACCTCAGGGTGACCCCTCAAAAGTGCCCATTTGGCTGTGTTGTTGTTGTGTGGATTCTTTATGGTAGGCATAAAGGCTTGAAAGAGACAAGTTTTTTTTTTAAAAAAGGAGTAACCACAATAGATTTATTAAAACTTGGCAATAAAATACATTAACCTTTAACTATCCTATTCTTACAAGGCTCTCTCAATTTCAGAACCAGTTCTTCCTGATTACCTGTCCTAACTCTCTGAAATCTACGCTATCTGCTGTCACAGAGATAGCATGTTTGTTATATGCTTCTCATCCACAGCCCCCTACTCAACTCACAACACTCCTGGAGCTACAATATTCTGCCTTCTACCGGATCTGCCCAAGGCCACCTTTAGAGGGGGCTTCCCCATTCCTACTCCAGAGCAGGAACTGGAGTTGGACAAACTGCTACAGGGTGTAGGCGTTTGTATTTAGAGTGCATCTAAACAGGCACAGGACTGAGTGGGGATTTGAACCTTCTGTAATTCTCTACCACCACCCACATATTACATCACTGCCAAGATTCCCAATTTTTAAAAAGGAAAAGGAGGGAGGATAGCAAAAAACAAGAAGAGTATGGTTAGGGATGGGAGTTCTTGAAATTCCTCCCCCTGTCCCATACCCTGAATCACTCTCAAATTGCCAGCAAGGCAGAATGGAAAGTGTAAGAAAGTAGGAAACATAGGAATATACAAAAGGAGAGAAAGAGAGAGAAACAGAAGGGAAGGATTTTGTGACTGCCTAGAATCCTACCATGATCTACCAGACCATTCAGAGAATCACAGTTAAAGCTTAGTAACCTGTTCTTTAACAGACTGTTTAGCTGCTGTTCTCTTTCTCCCTCCCTCCCTCCCTCAGTTTCTGTGTCTGTGCCTCTGTGTGTAGGTGTCTGAGAGAAGGTGGGCAGAATAAAGATGGAGAGGACTCAACTACGGAATACAACTTTCATTGAAGGATGTAAAGCCATGTGGGCTTTACATATTACTTTACATGTTACCTTTTGTGAAACGGGCAAGCTGTTGTGCTTTGTGGAGGTAAATGTGAAATTTTACCTTTGGGGCTTATAGGCCATCTTCTGCTGGTTTTCTTGGCCACCCTTATTTGTCTCTAAGCTTCATCTGTTATGCTTTCTGTGAAATTGGTATTGACCAAAATAATAGCAACCACCATCCAGTGGAGCTGTCAGTTTTAAAAGGCATCAATAAGAGTGATGTAAGATGTGGGAGTTCATACCCCACTTCTGCTTTGTACAGACGTTCCTCTAGTTTTGTCTAAGCCACCAAGGGAAATTCACTCCAGTGGAAGTACTGTAATTTTAGCTCTTTAGATTACCCACTAATAATGGATATATCTCCTTTGGTACAGCCTGGGGATGCGGATGAGGTCCCAGGGAGAGCAAGGGTAACAGCATTTGCAAGAGACCCTTGACAGTCTTGGCTTATAAAAGCAGGGGAATTGGTCAAGTGGGGAAAGGTAGTGGCAAACCTCTCTTCCTATCAAGGCAAGGCCAGGCTACTGGTCACTCTCCAATATTCCATTTTGAGACAAGGGATTGGAATGCCTAGTCTCCTCTCTCCTCCAGGGGGACTGGGATGAGATGGACCAAATAAAACCATTTCGATCTGGTTTTAGGCCGGTCTAAAGAGTCACTCTGGAAAAGCACAGAATGGACTAATTTCAAAGTGGTAGCAAGAAGGAGCCAAATGGGTGGGTGAGGATGAAGGAACATGGCAGTAGCATCAGAGCAGAGGACTAAAGACTTGAGAAGCGGGCCCCAGAATCCAGTGCCAGACTATTTGTTGTTAAGTCCTTCCTAGGCTTCATCTTTTTCTCCCTCCTGCCCCAAGGTAGGAGAAACCCTTTATTTCTGGTTTCCTCAGTCCCCCTATCCTACTTTGTTTCTTTCCCATCTTGATTTTCATTTTAAATCTGCCAGTTTGGGGACCTAAAGGGATTATAGGTGTGCATGTCATAGTGAAATCATCACTAATCAGCCCAACCTCTTTTAAAACTTTTCTTTGCCCCACTTTCTCTTCCCATCATTTATTTTAAACTAGGAAATCAGGTGTGTAGAATTCTAGGAAGCCACACAATCCCTCCCTCTTCCCTTTACTCATTTTAAACTGGGAAATGAGGTGTGTAGAATTCTAGGAAACCACAGGACTGCAAACAGCTCTTCTGTGCTATTAGCTCAAAATACATTGTAAACCGCTTAGATAACACTTAGTTGATAGGCGGTATAGAAATAAATGCTATTGCTATTGCTATTATGCACTGTTCAAATCTCATCACAAAAATCCCAATGCCAATCCTCAAGTTACAGGCTTGCAAACTCATTAGGTTGGGTTACAATTGCCTATTTCCTGGTGAGGACATCAGTTCTCCTCTTTGGGCTTTTTTTTTTTGGCGGGGGGAGGGATTCAACCTCACTTTTGTCATATTTAGCTACCAGTAGAACTATTATTGTTTATTTCTGATTCAGCCCTAGCAGTAACAAATACACTTGTAATATACTATCACTGTGTTGCAGTTTTTCTACTACTAGTGCAATTCTACATTTGTTTGTACTTCCTTCCAGAAATCCTTCTGCAGTTTTTATATCCAAATATGTTATAACAACAGTAATGTAAATAGCAGTGTGTGTGTGTGTGTGACATAATGCCCATAAGCATATATGTGTTCTTCTTGGGGAAAGTGGGCTGTTGTTTATTGTTGAGCCAAGGGCAGCAAATGCTTGTCTGAACAAAGTAAAGACAGTACATTATCAGAAAATTTAAGAAGAATAGCCACATTAATATTTGGATCTTTGGAGCAGGTTGGGGAGGGCAAGAAGGTACCCCCCTCCAAATTATTTTCTTAGGAGTTTTAAAATATATGGATAGGAAAAACGATACTCTTGATTTTCTCAGTTTTTAAACCTGCTGTGTAATTGGTTGTTACCTGTAATTCTTCTGCCACCGCCACTCCAAAATTTAAATAATTTCTCCAAATTCAACAACAACCCAAATAAATAAATAAATAAATAAATAAGTAAGTAAGAGAGATTTCAAGGAAGGGCTCCCGGTCTTGGGTGTGAGCGACAAGAAATGTGAGTCACTGTCTAAAAGATTACGCCCTGTGATGGGCTTTAGGGGAATGCTTCGGTTTTGTCTACGAACCACATGAGAATCAGACTAGATAGAACAGTTTAATTCCTCCCTCCATTCCAAAACAGCACCATTTTAAAATTCCTTGGGTGTGTCCGTTTTTAAAAATCCCTTGAATGGAAGAACCGGGAGTGTCCCCAAAGTTGCCGCCCTGACAGGCTCCCCTGTTCCCCCGACAGACTGCTCCCGGACGGCCCCGAAAGCCGGTCGTTTCCGCACTAGCCTGTTATAGCGCTATGATTCCACTTGCAACATCCTATGCAATCCTGGGGTTAGCAAACCCCAGGATTCCATAGGATACTGCAAGTGGAATCATAGCGCTGTAACAGGCTAATGCGGTAAGAATCGAAAGATTCTAAAAGCAAAGGGACTCTGAAGCAATCTGATTTTTTTTTTTTTTAAAAAAAGAGGATTTAATAAGGGATTTCTTTCAGAGTGGAAGAGGGACGTCCCTTCTTTAAACTGAAATGAAGATTTCTACGGATCTCTCCCCTTCAAAGGAGATCCTTGGTGAACCGGGAGGCGAGACTCAAATTCGGGAATGCATTGGGAGGGGAGGAGGAACCGGGAAAGAAAGGAAGCAAGACGAAGCATTACAGGCGAGACAGCCTAGGGCCGTTTCGTCCAAAGTTTCGGGCTGAAGTTCCAAGTCCATTCCTGGGACGGTGAAGAAAGTTTGCTATGTTATAAAACAGACAGAAATCTATATGTAAACAGACGTCTGGGAGGCAAGGGTTAAGCCCCGCGCCTGCAGGTCGTTTCCCTTATTGCCGTCACGCCTGGCATCCTTTCTTCTCAGGACGCGCATTTGAGGACGAGTTTGTAACTGTTTGCCATGTGTCTAAAGCTGTTTCCGCACTACACTGTTACAGTGCGATTATTCCACTTCCAACATCCTGTGGAATCCTGGGGTTTGTAGTTTACTGAGGCCGAAGAGCTCTCTGGCTGAGAATTCTTAAATGGCCCTCCTTAAACTGCAAACCGCGGATCCATTACCTGTGGAAAGTGGAATAGAGCACTATAACAGTGTAGTGTGGAAATGGCCAAAGTCCCCGTTAGGCCTCTGTCGGATTTCCGCACGGGGCTGTTGTAGCGCTATGATTCCACTTTCAACATCCTATGGAATCCTGGGGTTTGCAGTTTCGGGAGGGGCCGGCCGGATTCCATAGGATGTTGAAAGTGGAATCATAGCGCTACAACAGCCCCGTGCGGAAATGGAGTGAGCCTGAAGGGCCGGCGCGCAGCTGTCACGCTTTCTCCGAAGGCTCCACCACGCTCCGGAAGCCCCAGCTGGAGCCGGTACCTGCATGGCGCTCCGCAGTCGCGGCGGAGTCAAACGGCACATTCAGGCAACACTTTTTGGAGACTCCTGACGAGGCAGCAGAATGTTCGTTATCTATTCTGATATGATTATATATTTACATGAAGGGAGGGAGGGAGGGAGGGAGGGAGGAAGGTACTTACAGGATTTTCTTCCTGGAGGCAAAAGAGCTCGCTTTTGTGGGCATCTAGGCCAGAAGGCCGGACCTAGAACCATAGGCTTTCCTCTAAGGAGAGCAAAAATTGCGGATCTCAAGAAGCAGGAGTTGGCACAGCCTCATGTTAGATCAGAACCCACTAAAATCGAGTGAGGCTGACTCTGGCTTCTTGCGAGTGGCTCCAGGAGTGCTGGTGGTGGGAAAGGGAAAAAGCAAGAACCACACAAAAGCTTTCGCTCGCTTTGAGAGATCACCCTTTCCACTGAAATCTATCAAAAGAGTCAAGAGGGAAATTATTTTCCCCCCAGTTTAGTCCGTAGAAACATTAAAACCCTAAACGGGGCAGGCACCATGTTTCATCCAAGGTCAATCCGGATAATGCAACCAGTCGAACAAGCACGCTGGTCTTCAAGTCGACTTATGGCCTTCCTATGCTAAGGTTTTTCTGGGCAAAAATCCTTCACAAAAGATTGCCTTCCCTTGCGACTGAGAGAGTGTGACTTGTCCAAGGTTACCCAGTGATTTTCCAGGGTGTAAAAGCTTTCGAGGACCACTTGATCAGATCAGCACCACATTACTGTGGGAGCATGTTTTCCAATTCCATGACATTTCCCATAGCCACCCAACATGAACATGGCCATTTCCGCACTAGAGTGTTATTGCAAACCCCAGGATTCCATAGGATGTTGAAAGTGGAATGATAGCGCTATAAAAGTCTAGTGCGGAAATGGCTTCAGACCGCTTACTACGCCTCGCCAGCTCATCCCAGTCTCTTATTAGAAAAGAAGACCAGTAGAAATGCTAGGAGACTCACTTCCAGTTTTTAGGATTTTTTTGGAGCGAGAATCAGAGGCACCATCTGTCGGTGCTGGGTTGGGGCCAGTCTGTTTTGGACTCGGGAAGCAAGGCACTAGTGGCCAGATTTTTTACGGCAGAAAAACGTCCTGGGGGGGGCAAAGATCCCACCTCCCTCCTACTTTTTGGAGGGCGAGTGGGTGGGTGGAAAGCAACCTTCCAGCTGTGAGAGATCCCTGAATGTAGACGACTTTTGGGGGTTGGCTCTGGGGCTCCAGTTCCACAAGCCCCCGCAACTTCTTAACAGGACTACTCTAGAGTAGCAGATCTTGTTCTTATCATATCCCTCTCCGGCCTTCCTCCTAACCACTCCGGGCGGCTGACAATCTACATGACTACACGTACCATCGTCATATGCATTCCTTCAAAATTACGCTTGACGGCCTCTCAGTCTTTGCGAATTTCTCCTGCTCCTTCTGCAAGGTGAGGGCGTCCGCTTTTGCCTCAACGTCGCTCCGGCATTGGTGGACACCCCCCCCCCCGAAACAGGGCTGAGAGGAAGTGGAATTATGCTCCAGTGTGCGCGGACACACATCTCTATGGCTTTGTTTGACTTGTGGGTGAATCTAAAGAAAAGCTGGTGGGCTTTGGGGTCCCGCCCCTCAAAACAACTCCTCAGCCCCATTCCCTTTCCAATTTTCAGCGATCGGCCAAATAAAGGGGAAAAATAATAATACCTCATTCGTCTGGGCGCAGAGGACCACTCTACATCCCAGCTATTACCCATTTCCACGGTTGGGATGGTCGGGGGGGAATGAGGACATTGCCCCCCTCAAATAAGATCTCACCCTTGCCAAATTTCTAGCATCGCAGAAGGACAATGAAAACCTTTGCCGTCTAGAACTCTGCTCTTGGCTGCCTTCGCATGCCCTTATCACTCTGCCTGTCCCTTTTCTATGGAGGGCTCCCACTGCAGTTCTGAAGGCTCAATTGAAGATTTGAATTACTGCAATATTTGGAGGCTGAAAGAAAATTTCATGGCGGGGGAGGCAGAACTGGAATTTGGAAGCATGCTTTCCAGCTCTCCTTCGGGTTCAAACGCTCTGGAAGGAAGCGGACATGGGCAGAGGGTGGTGTGCGCGGGAACATGTTTTCGGATCGGGACCACGCGGAAATCGCACGGCTATGAAAGAATTAGAAAGTCAACAGGGAGGTAAACCTGAGCACAACTTCAGTCTCTGTAAGCACACAGTTAAGCAGTATGGATTTCAAAATATGCCCTTTCATTTTCAAATGCCATACCGTCCTTCTTTCCTTCCCTTAGGAATATTCTCTTCTTCTGCTCTTTCAGATAGTGACCGCTTTGCACTGAAAATAAAAGGAAAAATAGGTCTCAGTCTTGTTTCCAAGTCTTCCCAGTTTCTATGAGAGAATGGAAAGGATGATCAACTACTTCATTATCCCAGAGAAACAGCAGATACTTGGAAATCGCCCTTACTTAAGCGGGCTTCCGATCATTACAGAAAATAAGGTAATTCGGCAGGCTCGGAGCCGTAAAATCTAAAGGAGATTCTCTGCAAAGGATCCTCCTTATTGCCACTATTTCTAAAATGAGATTTTATACAATTATGCAGAAGAAGGGAAGGGTCTGTGTTTGTTTAACCCGCAGCTGGAGGGCTCATTGTGTTAAGAAACATCGGAGGATGAATAGAACAATTCTGCATCTTTACCAAAAAGGACCACATTTTCCTCATCCGTGGTTGCTCTTATTGTTGTGTGCCTTAGTCATTTCCATCTTTTGGATGCCTTAAGAGGGACCTATGATAGGATTTTCTCAGCAAGATTTATTCAGAGGGGGATTGGATTCTAAACATAAACATAAATGTCAAGTTTGGACACAAGGTATTTATAAATGTGCATTGTAGAGCAAACAGACATGCACACACACACAGATATCAGAAGTGTGTGATAAAAGGTACTCAAAGAAGTGGATAATTTGGATCTAAAACTTTAGGGCAGTCTTTGCTTTGGTCTTATTAACATACCAAGCTCTGTGATGAAGTGTGTGGAGACAGATAACATATTGGACTTTATAGTATAGATTTAGATACTATGCCAAGTATGTGATTTGAGATACCCTATTTGCTGGCATATAAGGCTCCCTTTTTCCCTGAAAAATATTGTTTGAAAATGGTGTGCATCTTATACACCAGTGTGTCTTGTACATCAGCAAAAAGTATTTGCTGACTTATAAATGAGGTGTGTCTTATATGCCTGTGCGTCTTATACACCAGCAAATATGGTAATTCATGTGTTCTGAATATTTTCATAAAATAAATGCAACATTCAGCCACAGATTGTATATACTACTTTCCTGGAATTCCTCAGTCGGCATGGTTGGTGGCCATTGTGGCTGCAGGATTCTTGGAGTTACAGCCTAGGAAAATTACTTTTTCCAAGCTCTGTGTAAAAACTATTGAAAAGCTATCGGAAACTAAAACATGATTAAAATTCAGATTATAAAACTGAGTGGCCCTGTCTGTAAGACATGCCCTTTTTAAAAAGACCTGGGGTGAAGAAAGAGGTCTTCGCTTGGCACCGAAAGACTGCAAGGACAACAGAAGGCAAGGATGAGTCTAGAAACAGGATACTCCTACCACAAAGAGCTTCTTTCTTGGAACCTTCTCTGTACACTGTCTATTTTTTAAAATAAAAATATTTATCAGTATGAACACAAAATAACTTTTAACATCAAATGACATTTTTAACACAAACTAAAATTAAAACATAGTACTAAAACAATAAACTAAAAACACTAAAAACTAACTCACTAGAACATTAATTAACCAAACACTAAAGGCTCTGACCTCCCTCTAAACAAACTGTAATGAGAAAGAAAAAAATGAGAAAAAATATTATTCTACTCAGACAGATCCATCTAAGCTAACTTGCTCAGGTTACTAGTAACCACATCCACAAATTATTGCATCATTTTATTTCTTATTGCTCAAAAAGTCCATATTTACTATCCAAATCCTTATCCATAATGCCCAGCAAAAATATTTCTGGTTACATTATAAAACTGATCTTTGTATATTTACATATTAATTCAAAGTACTTTAGACTAACAGCTTTTTGCTTTCTTGCAAGTTTACCACATATGGAAAAAGAAGCCCTCCTCATCTTGACATCCCCAACAGTGGTTAGAAACATTCTTCCAAATTTTTGACAACGTATTTGGGATTAAATATTGTTGGGAAAATTCCAGCATTCTCTCTCCCCCCATCTTGTTCTTAGAGCAAGTGGGCATAGCTAGCATAGGGCTTCCTTTTTCTTTTGCATGCCAAAGCTCCAACATTTGCCTTTCTGTCATTTAATTGCATGATCATAAATACCTTTGGTGTTCAGGTGATCAGATCATGTCACCCAGGACAGTTGCTTGGGTCATCGGTCTTATAAAAAAATGAGACCCCACTCAGGTCTCTCTCTCTCCTTCATTTTTTTTGCTTCCTCTTCCTCCTCTCCGACCATGCTTCGCATTTCCATCAGAAGATGGTGAGTTAAGACCGAAGCTACTACTATTCATTAGCTAGTTAGGATGGAGGCTCCCCAATACATATGTAAATAAAGAAGCCACTAGTAAACTTTTCTAAGTTTGTAACCTGAAGCTGCCTGCATTTGTTTTATTTCTTCAGTCAGTTTGAGATCAGAAAAGCCATACATACATTTAGACATGCTTCTTCTGCTTCTCTGCTAAAAAGGAGGCTGAATCCTTACAGTTTTAGCTTCCATAGAATTTCCCAATAGGGCTAACACCTTGGGAAACTTTTATTCCCAACAAATATAATCTATACATCATCTTGGTCATATTTTCTTTTAAGATACAGCGCAAAGTAAATTTTGTATTTAGACCAATTTTCCTCCATTCTCCCCATTTTCTATGAGATGGCCAAAATTTTGGGTCTACCTTGTCATATAATTTTTGATAGATTCATCCTCTGTCTCTAGTTTCAAATGACAATTATACACTTAAAATTACAGTCATCACCTTTACACAACTCTAGGTAAACCTCATTTTCTCCAAGGATAAGACAGCTGAAGATTTTTTGAAAGACTGGAAACTGTTTATGGACTTTGTGAGCAGAAAGTAACAATGCAATAATCTGTAGTTACTAGTAATTTTAGGATAACTTAGTTGGTTCTGTAATGGTAGAATAATACATTTTTTTATTTTCTTCTTTCATTGCAGTTTGGTTTGGGGGCTCAGAACCCTTTTGCATTTTAGTAAGTTAGGGTTTAGTGTGGTAGTTAGCATTCAGTGTTTTAACTCAGTGTGTTAGTATTGTCTTTTAGTTTTAGTCCCCCCACTTTTTTCCCCTTCTTTTTCTGATTCTTTTTTTCAGTGTATATCTTTGACTGTGAATTAGATTGTTTGTCTTTAAACTAATAAATAAATAAATTTAAAAAGAGGAAAGCATTTCCTGATGGTAAGAGCTCTTTGAGAGTGGTACAGACCTGGAAAATGGTGGATTCTACTTTCTTGGAGGTTTTTCTAACAGAGGTTAAATGCTCACTCCTTAAGGGTGCTTTAATAGTAGCACTGAGATAGGGTTGGACTAGATGAGCCTTGATATCCCTACCAATTCTAATATTCTATATCCTTGAGGTTTTTTTTTTTTTGCACCACATGTCAATTAGCCGATATGTTACAATGAACTGTAAGGAAAATAATGAGTAGAAAAGTTTACATTAAAGAGTTACTTTTTAGCTTATGTTTTGTTTGCATATCCAATTCATATTATCTCACATGCACATATGATAAACCATGCATGTGCCTTTGAATTTGCTGCCATGGATTTCCTCCTTGTCCAAGGACTAGTCTCAGCCTTATGCTCCTTTGTCTTTAAAACTGGTACAGGTTTTCTACAATGGGTTTTGGATGCCTAATTCTATGATTTTAGGTTTGATTTGGTGGTGGTGGGAAAGAAATAAAAACCACAAGAAGTGAAATAGGTACACTGATAAAGGCAGGCCAGTAAAAAGGTCAGAAAAGACCTAATACTGTCAAGCAGTGCAGCGGAGCCCTGGAAACTCCCTACAAGTTACAGTGCTTTGTTGATGCATCATCAGAAAATGAAGGAAGGAAACAGGAAGATGTGAAAAAGGCAGTGTTGTGGTACAAAGAACTAGTTGGGACCAGTTCTACCACTAGGCAGCCTCAAATGCTGGGGTGTGTAGATGGAAAACAATAACATCATTGAGACTATGTGTCACATAGTCTGCCCTGCACAACTAAACTAGCCTTCTGCCCTTAAGCAGAGTGCTATCTCATAACCAGGGACAAAGTTAAGATTCAACAGCCAGTCCAGTTGTGTATAAGGAGGGGATGGGTGGTCATCTTGTCCTTTTCCCGAGGTGGCAAAATGTCTTGGGTCACCCCAGAACCTGGTTCTTTCATAACCTCTCCCAACAGAGTTCACCATCAACAGTTATCCTCTGAAATCTCGTTGTTTTCTGCTTTGGAGTTGGGGCCCATTCACTCTACAGAACTGTGGCACTATTATTTCATTTTAACTACCGTGGTCTGTCCTGTGGAATCCTGGGGTTTGTAGTTTGATGGGGGACTAAAGTTCACTGGCTGAGAATTCTAAATGCCTCACCCCCAGCTGCTAACCACAGGATTCAAAATAGGATTGTTAAAGTGGAATAATAGCACTGTAATTCTCTAGTGTGAATGACCCTACCCATCCACCTGGACAAATCCTGAAAAACAAGGTGACAAAGATCATATTTGGGCAGATAAGGCATCCCTAGAGGTTGAGACACTGGATCTGAAATAAATTGCTGCAAAGGTCCATAAAACAAATGAAGTTAAATATGGATTTATTCCCAGGTAAGTGGGCCATGAGCCAGACCCTGCCTGATAATGGAAGCTATGCAGGGTCAGCCCTAGTTAGTACCTGGATGGGAAACCACCAATGAATACCAGGTGCTCTAGGGTATATTTCAGAGGAAGGCACTTGTAAAACCACCTCTAGCTATTCCTTGCCTGAAAAAGCCCTATGAAATTCACAAGAACACCATAAATTGACAGGTGACATGAAGGCATGCACACACACATACCTAAGTTAGCCAAAGACTGCAGCCTTAAGTCTTCAAACTCAACTCATGGTTTAGACTAGAGGAGGAAAATCATCTAGAATTCAAACAAGGAACCATTTCAGAAGCTGGGAAGGCTTGGAGCAGTAGTGGCTGGGAGCTCCCATGTCAGGGAAGTAGTGAATCCATTGCAGGCTTTAGCTCAAGCCTTAAAACAACTTCCCAAGATGCTGAACTTGTTTTGGGGATAGGGTTCAGCAGTTTGGATAGATTCTTGAAAGTCTGGATTCAAATCCAGAGGGAATTGGCTACTCCAGTGATAGAGAAGCCTTCAGCCACCCCTGGTCTGAAGACACAATTTGAATCAAAGGTTTTTGTTCATGAGCTACAAGCTCATACTGAAATGGCTGGCCTGCGTGAACTGTCACATGATCCCAGTCCAAAGACACACTCCCACAGAAAATCCCTCTGTTCATATTTGCTCCACTCAAACTGTTTGAACCAGAAGAACAACTGGAAAGCATTACAAGCAGATCAAGCCTTGTAGAAAATTGTCACAGAATGGCTGGCTATGTAATGTGTAGACTGTAAAGATCATGGCAAATGTTCACCTCAACAGAGAATAAGTATATAAGCAAAATGCTGTTGCCAACTCCTAAGCTTAAATACTTCAAGATTTACCATGGGGGCCCTCCAGATCTTGTTCCCTTAGACATTGGTGAACTCCAGCTCCCATGACACCTCACCACTGGTTGTGCTGGCTATGGCTAATGGGAAATGTAATCCCAGACAATCTAGAGGGACATTTGTCCTCCAATCTACCAGTTCAGGTTGGCATCTGGGACTTCTCAAAACTAGGAAACAGTAAAGGAAGTTCCAATGTTTTTTTGTGATGTGGTCTTGTTCTTGGCTTGTGGATTGAGGGTTGTTTATACCAATTTGGGAGAAGGAGGCAGATGTGGTTTACTGGGGTAACTGTGGCCACTATCATGAAATATTTCTCTTGATCTGGAGTAAGTGTGCATGTGATAGATGGCAGGCAGCCTTTATTATTCTGGAGAGGGTTCAGTAATTGTCGCCGTCTTAATCTTCCTCAGTGCTTGATCATTTATTACATTTCTGAAAATTTCTGCCCTCCAATCTGCATCTAACAGTGCCAAAGCTACAGTTCGTTTTTACTATACTAAAAGTGGGCAATTTATTCCTGTTACCCTTAGGGTATTTAAGGCCAAAGTACTGCCCCAATTGTTGTTCAGCATTCCTATCTGGATTTTAGGCTTTTCCAAGGCTATGGAACAAATACTTTCAGCATTTTTGCGGCAATTGTTTGGTGTACCTACCTGTGTGCCATCAGCAGCACTTTGCCTTGAAGCAGGTATTTCATCTGTGGAATGCACAGCTTGGCTATGGGCATTAAGATATTGATTTAAAATGTTTTATTCAAAACCTGAATTTGGCTATATACTCCTTTTGCCAGCAGACAATTATCAAAGCCAGTGGTCCAAAGCCATTCCTGAAAAAGTACAAAGATTAGGCTTTTCCAACGCCTTTCTTTCTACCCAAGATTTGGTCAAAGCTAAAACAATCCTCAATCACCATATCAAAGATTTGGATATACAATACTTGGTATCTGTTTCTTGTACTTTCTGTTCTCCAGTCCACCTGGGACTGTCATTTAATAGTGAGAGGTGTGCTAATTATTTGGATAAGTTGACTGTTATCAAATACCATAGAGTTTTTGCCAAAGTCCATTTTAAGGTTATTCCATCAGCCCTTCTAGAAGGTTGTTTTCAGGGAATTCCTTATAAAGAACAGGTTCCTTAGTTAGTGTAGAGTAGACCAACTGTAAAGACCACACCAAATATCACCCGCAACAGAGAATAGTTAGAGAACAGGCAAGCTTTAAGACTGAAACCCCTGGTTTTTTACACACATGCAGCTTATGTCAGCATAAATAGCACTGTTCTTCTGCCAGAGTGCACCTGTGTAAGATGGGATGCAAGCACATTTGCTCCTTATGCCAAATACTGTTGCTTAGAAATAAACATCAACATCAACAGTCTGCAACTTGTTCATCTTCTTTGTAGTCTCTGTGGTTCACAAAAACAGGGAATTACAAAGATTACCAAAGGACACTGGAAAATAGGAAAGAGTACAGCATGCCAAAACTTGCCATCAGTCCTGGCCCTGTAGTCTATTGCTTCCCTACCTGTGAAATCAGGTTATCTTTTTAGCCAATCTCTTTCTATAGAAGCTCCACAAAGCAAATGGCAGAATGTTTGTGTGCACCCAGGGCAAACTCCCTCTCTCACTGGGTGGAGCCTTACACTTCCAAAACCTAAAACAAAACACTAGGCCTCTCTCTAGCCTTGTGGTGTTATTAAAAGAAGACCAAGGCCTCAAGACATGCCAGTCTCTGGTGATATCAACTTCACTATTCCCGCCTTGATTTGGAGAGAACTTTTAGAGTCTAATCCTGATAATGCTTACCCAATTCTAATTCGATTGTGACTACGCCACTGCAAAAACGTGTGCCTTATGTTCCAACTCCCATTAGGCTGGTAGACTCAGGGAAACCTCTGCTATGTTATTTTTTTTCCTTCCTCACCCAGTAGCCTGTCCCCTTCTCCACTGTTATTGTTCTGTGCCTCAAGGTGAGTCCCACATTTGACCATCCTATCCTAGGGTTTTCTTGGCAAAATTTCTTCATAGATAGTTCCCTATTACCTTTCCCTACATCTGAAAGTGTGTGACCGACTCAAGGTCAGTCCAGTGGGGTTACCAGGGTATAAAAGCTTTTGAGGAACACCTTGCCTGCAGGTTTTCCATTTCCCATAGTCACCTACATGTGCATAAACATCTAACAACTCGACGTATGTGTATGTAGTTAAAGCGCATCTATATAGGCACAGGACTGAGTGGGAATTTGAACTCAGCCTCCCAGAGTCAGCATGGTGTAGTAGTTTTGTTGGGAATTAGAGTTTCCCAGGGTGTTCACCCTATTGGGAAATTCTATTAAAGTTAAAACTGTAAGGAATCAGCCTTCTTGTAGCAGAGTAGCATAAAAAACATGCCCAAATTTCTGTGTGACTTTTCTGATCTGAAACTGACTAAGAAAAACAAAAAACAAACCGGTTTGAGTATTTGACTATGACCCTGGAGACTGGAAACTGGAAACATGGAAACTGAATGCGTGACGGGCCCATTACACACTCTCAGCCCCTGAAAATCCTATGACAGTTTCACTTGAAGGTCACCATAAGTTGGAAACGACTAGAAGGCGCACGCCAACAATAACAACTCCCAGAGTCCTAGGGCGACAGTCAAAACTACTACACCTGGGTGGCTCATCCCCAGTTCCTTACTCAGAAACAAGATCCATGGAAATGCCAGAGAACTTTCTTACAGTGTGTGAGATCCACAGATCAGGACATAACAGCCAAGACCTAAACCATGGGGAGTGGGAATCACCTGCTGGCTTGTGGTTGGTTTGTTCTAGACTGGAAAGATAAGGCACCAGTGGCCAGAGTTTTTAAGGCAGAAGGACGTCCTGGGTGGGGCAAAGATCCAACTTCTCTCTTGTTATTTTGGGGCCTGGGACAAGAGGGCAACCTTATTGCTGTGAGAGATCCTTGAGCGTAGATGACTTTCTGGGATTGGCTCTGAGGCTGCAATTCCACAAATCTAGCAACTTCTTAACTGGACTACTCTAGAGCAGTAGTTCTTGTTCTTTCATACACCCCTCCAGCCTTCCTCATATCCCCTCCAGGCAGCTAGCAATCTCCATACACTTATCAAGTTAAAGCCAAAATTTGCAAATATTTAAACCAGCACCTAGACCCGGTCAGCTACTAAAATATTATAAAAGCAAAGCATCAGTAGAAGAGTTAAGGGATCTGAGAAGTGCTGCAGTGTCAGATCCCTTGGCTCTTAATGTGGAAATACGCACAGCAACATTTGCTTTTAAATGGGGTGGGAGGGGTCCAATGGGGTTCAAGCAGAGAGGTGACCCCCAACTTGCTCTCTAGGGAGTTTCCAGGGCCTTTCAGATATACCCCATTGGAAGAAAAATCCAAAGGGACTCTCACCTGTTCTTTGAAAAAAAAAACCCAAAACAAATTATTTCTTCCCACAATTCTACTGTGCTGGCAAGCTTGGAAAAACAATACCAAATACCACAATCAGACAGTGCCCTGCCATTTTCTTTCCCTGCAGACAAAGAGGGAAGATGACTTGCTTGTAACAGATGGGATTGCGTAACTTCTTATTTTAAAATGTTGCCGAATGCATGAGCTCTGCTCCCTTACCCTGTTTGGCCTTGTTCCCTTCCACCCCACCCGAGCGCGTGGGGATTGTCTCTACATGCAGAAGCAGCCATCTTAGAAACCTGGCAGCTCATGGGCGAGAGGCCCAGTGACTTTGCCCTGCATCAGACAGACCCTTTCACTCCCTCATTCAGGTGGACTGGAGTGAGAACTAGGATCCATCAGATTCTTGCCCCTGTTCTTCACTCTCTCTCCTCCTCCCTCTTTCATTTTCTCTCTCTCACACGCTCAAAAATAGAAAGTGGGAGAGGAAGAAGCTGGGGGGGGGGAATACCTCCGTTTAGTTAGGTAATTTTAAACAATGGAGCTTTTTGCATTACAATCTCACAGTCCTTTCGCCAGCTTGGGCATAAGCTTAACTCGACTCTTTCCTCCACCAATGGTCTTAAAGCCCACTCCGGGAGCTTTAGAAAATTACCGTTTTGATTACAGGTTTCAGAATTCCCTCGCTAGCGTGGCTTGTGGAAGCAGTAGTTAAAAAAAAAAAAAAAAAGTAGTAGTTAAGAAAACAACAACAGGAAACAAAAAAACTTTTCCAGCTCTCCCCTCCTCAGCCATGCGCATACTCATTCCTTTAAAACTAAGCCATTTAGGTGGGCATTATTTGGGAATTTCTCCTGCTCCTTTTGCAAGGTGAGGGCCTGGACCTTTTTTGCCCAAAGTCCTCCCCTTAAGACACCACTCGCTCCGGCATTGGTTCCCCTTCCTTCCCCGAAATAGGCTGAGAAGAAATGAAGCTAGGGGACTATCGCCTAGTGGGTAAATCTGCAGAAAAACTGGTGAGCGTTGGGGTCCCGCCTCCAAAACAACTCCTCGGCCCCCTTGCCTTTTCATATTCAGAAATCGGCCCAATAAAGGAAAAATAACAACTTCATTCATTTCGGCGCGGGGGACCACTCTGCACTCTAATTGTTATCCGTTTCCATGAGTTGAGTGGGCAGTTCGTAATTTCCTAGACGCGCAGAAACGCTGCTCCCCGAGGGAAAGCAAGAGCTCCGCGTCCAAGAATGATCGGAAGCTGCAAAGCCCCGAAGGGAGGCGAAGGACTGCCGGCCGGCCGCGGAACAGGTGGGCTTTCCCCCGCTTACCTGTTTCAGACGGAGGGAGCAGGACGGCGGGCCGCGGGGCTGCGCCGCTCCGGCGCGATCGACGGGTTCAGGTCTCCCCGAGCTGTTCAGTCGCTGTGTCTGAGAAAGGGCGTGGAAACCGCCCTTCCAGAATGACTCGGCCTTCTAATTTATGTATCTCTTGGCACCATGAAACAAAACAGATAGAGGGAAGAAGCAAAGGCCTAATACATCGCCTCCCTTCCAAAGCTGGATTTATGAAGGTAAGCGCGTGGGAGCCTGTTATTGTTCTCTTATCACCATCTCCTTATTGCAACCAGTCTGGAGACAGGCTTTCTTTTCTAAACAATACTTCCACACTAGCCTATTATAGCGCTGTGATTCCACTTTCAACATCCTCTGGAATCCTGGGGTTTGCAGTTTGGGAGGGGCCGCCGGCCCCTCCGAAACTGCAAACCCCAGGATTCCAGAGGATGTTGAAAGTGGAATCACAGCGCCATAACAGGCTAGTGCAGAAATGGAAGATTGAACCGCTACGTTTCTGTTTTGGGTCACTCATTTTCCCACATCTACCGTCCTCTTTCCCTGTCTTTTTTTTTTTTTTTTTAAATTCTCACCAAAGAGAAACTAGTCTTCTTTAACCCATTTGCTCTCCTGGATTCATTTACTGTAGTGCCTGTTGACTTCATCTTCAGAGCTAAGAAATGCTTTTGGTTTTGTTGTACCATAGAGTGTGTTTTATAGAGTAAGAAAACAGCAACAACAAGCAGGGTCCTTGCTGACCAAGAGATTGAAAGTGTGTATGTGTGTGCATGTCTGTTTGAAAGCCACACGAACACACAGTGAAAGAGGCAGGCCAATGTGGAAGGAGACAAAACTAGTTGGGACAGGCTCTGCTACTAAACAGTCTCAGATGCTGGCAATGGCAATGCAGGACCACAAGATTTTTGAGGATGGAGCTGTGTCACGTAGCCTGTCCTGTAGAGCGAGTTAGACTGTTTCATGGGCTGGTTGCCATTTTGTTCCTTAGATCAGATCCTGTTGAGACAAGCTGTCTGGTATGAAGTTGCTCAGGTCAGCTAGAGCAGTTACTGGGATTCACCACGCTGATTGGTGGTTCAAGTGACAGATCTCCCATGGCGGTTACAAGTTGAAATAGGCAATAAGAGGGAGAGACAAGAGACTCTTGGGAAGAATGCACACAAACATGTCCGGGCGTAGTGCAGTCCTCTGGCTGTTGTTGGAGGACAGCTCCCATGGCTAGCCATAGCTATGGCCCCTCCCTAAGCAAGCCCCAGGATTCCATGTTGAAAGTGGAATAATAGAGCTATAACAGTCTAGTGCAGAAATGGCCATAGTCTGCCTTGTACTCCTATGCCAACCTTTTGCCCTCAAGCATAATCAGAGTTGTATCTCATAACCAGGAATAAAGTTAGATTCAGCTGCCAATCCAGTTGCATCTAAGGAGTGGAACATCTTGTTCTTTTCCTGAGGCAGTAAAATGTCTCGCGTCACCTTAAAACCCAGTTCTTTCATAACGTCTCCCAACAGAGTCCACCACAAACACTAATCCTCTGAAATCTTGTTGTTTTCTGCTTTGGAGTTGGGGCCCATTCACTCTACAGAATTATAGCACTGTTATTTTACTTTAGCTGCCATAATCTGTCCTGTGGAATCCTGGGATTTGTACTTTGATGAGTCACTGTTTCTGCTGTCTGAGGAATGCTTCTCATCTCTAATTAGGAGGCAGACCAATTAATCAGGCAGGGAGAAGTCCGCTTTGTTAATGGATCGTACAACTTGTTTTCTCGATCCCTGTCCATCTTGGCTGGTCAGCAATTAGACTTCAAAATACAACTTATTATTAATGCATCTCTCAGGGAGGTGAATTTTCCATCCTTTTTTAAAAGGACTGTGGTTAGATCACTTTTGAAAAAGCCCTCCCTAGATCCCCTGGACCTTAATAATTATAGAGCAGTATCTAATCTTCTTTTTTTGGGCAAGGTAATCAAGAAGGCGGTTGCTATCCAAGTCCAGGTGGTCTTGGATGAAACACATTTTCTTGACCCATTTCAAACTGGCTTTGGAGCAGGATATGGAGCTGAGACTGCTGTGGTCACCTCAATAGATAATCTGCTCTCCCTCTTAACATCAACAGGGGGAGTGTGTCCTTGTTGGTGCTTTTAGACTGCTCAGCCATTGACCACTGTATCCTTCTGGAACAGCTGGGGGGTGGTTGGGAATTGGGCGCACTGTGTTGCAGTAGTTCCAGTCTTACCTCTCAGGCAGGTTCCTGATAGTGCTGCTTGGGAATAGCTGCTCCTCAAAAATGGAGCTGTTATATGGCATACCATAGGATGCCATTTCATCCCCAATGCTTTTTAATGTTTACATGAAACCATTCAGAGAGATCATCTGGAAGCATGGGGTGGAGTACTATTAATATACTGATGACACCCAAATATATTTCTACATACGTTCAAAAACAGTCTTAATTAATCATAGTATGCCTCCTCTGAATGAATGCTTGGAGGAGGTAATGGGCTGGATGAAGAAAAACAAATTGCAACTGAGTCCAGTCAAGACAGGTGCTTATTATTAAGGGTCCTAATCTGATGTTGGAGGTGGGTCAATCAGTTTTGGATGGGGTCACACTCCCTCTGAACGACTGTGTTCACACCTTGGGAGTGCTTCTGCATCCATCCCTCCAAATGTCAGCTCAGATAAATGGGACGGTCAGGAGTACTTATTATCAGCTTTGACTGATATGCCAAATACACCCTCCTTCCTAAAACTGGAAGATCTAAAGGTGGTAGACCATGCATTGGTAACCTCAATGCACTGCACATTGGGCTACCTTTGTACCAAATTTGGAAACTCCACCTGGTCCAAAATACAACAGCCAGACTGACTGCAAGTACATCAAGGAGTGAGCATATCACACTGATATTAAAATCACTCCACTGGCTGCCAGTTAGTTCCTGAGCAAAGTACAAAGTGTTGGTTATTACCTTGAAGGCCCTACATAATTTGGGTCCAAGTTACCTGTAGGATCACCTTCTCTCATACAATCCATCCCATATACCCAAGTCCTTTGGTGGCCATTTATTTAAACAGTCACCCAGAGGACCTTTTTGTCAGCCATCCCTAGATTATGGAATGACCTGCCAGAAGAGAGTCGACAGTTAAACACGCTGTCTGAATTTTAAAAAGTACGCATTTTAAAAAGCTTCTTCCAGCAGGCCTACCCAGTCAATTTTTAACTTTGAATTTTAAATTGGTGTATTTGAAATTGTTTTATGTGTTTTTAGTTGTTCTCCAAATGCAAAGCCTGATGGGTGACTGTTCTGAGATACTACCCTCCACTCTCTGAAGGAAGCAGACCCTTGCTCAGGAAGTAGATCATCCTGAGCAAGGAGACTGCGGTGCTGTGGAGGTCATGGACCATGGAGGGAAGGGGCAAGGGGGAAGGAGGGATTTGAGCTTCCTAAGAGTAGACTAGAGGGGGCTGAGCTCCCTGAAATGATTTGTCAAAATAGGACCACCAGACTCTTCTGTAGCTGAGCCTCCTCTGGAACTCTTTGTCAGAAGTGTAATAAATGATCAAGCACTAAGATAGTTTGAGACAGAGATTGTTGTTGAACTTTCTCCAGCATAATAAAGGCTACCTTCAATCTAGCACGTACAAACTTACTCCAGATCAAGAGAAATAATGGTGGCCATAGTAACCCCAGTAAACCACATCTGCCTCTTTTTCCCAAATAGGTGTAAAGAACTCTTATTCCACAAGCCTAGAACAAGACCACATCACAAAACTCCATTGAAACTTCCCCCACTGTTTCCTGAATTTGAGAAGTCCCACATGCCAACCCAAATTGGTAGACAAAGGGACATGTGGCCCTCCAGATTGTCTGGGATTACAATTCTCATTAGCCATCACTAGCACAGCCAGGGGTGAGGAGCAATGGGAGTTGCAGTTCATCAACATCTAGAGCATTTGCCAAACATCATTTTGCTCGCGTAAATTCTCTGTTGGGGTGGATATTTGGGATGGTCTACACACTACCTAGCCTCTCTGTGCTGAGTTTCCTACAAGACCTGATCTGCCTGATGCCTATGTGTCTTGATCCTTCCGTGGATTTTCACAACTGTGTTGCGAGTTGTCTTGTTCTCCACTTAAAGTCATGGCCGCATATGATGGGGAAAGGGGACAGGGAAAAAATAGCTGGTGACATAAATTAAGCAACATCCCTATTAAGCAGGAAACATGGCATGAAGAAACTGTTCTTCAATTGCAGCGGATCTAAACCTTTGGAGCTCCAGACGTTTTAGGCTTCCCTGACCTTTGCCCATGCTAGCTGGAGCTTCTGAGAACTGAAATCCAAAAATTATAGAAGACTAAATGTTGAAAACTTCTGCCTACCTGGACATTTTAATATGCCACCCAGTTCTTCAGTACTTTGTGAAACTTCCCCATTTGAGATCTATTATTTGCTTTTTAAGGAACAGGATAAAAGTGAGGGTTTTTGTGTGCTTCTGGTTTCAGGTTTTACTGTAGGTTTTCTAAGTGACATTGTATATATTATTAACCAGTGTTTTGATATACAGCTGCCATTTTTAAATAAATTACTTTTCTCTCTCTTGTTTATAACCAATAAAAATAGAATTTATAATTCTTAGTGTATCCTATTTACTTGGATGGAACAAGATGTGGGGGAAATTAAGACTCTTATGTTTGAATCATAAAATAATAGCAAGAATGGGTCTATTGGTATATCTCATCACTTAGGCCATTTCCACACTACACTGTTACAGTGCGATTATTCCACTTTCAACCTCCTATGGAATCCTGGGGTTTGCAGTTTAGGTAGGGCCATTTAGAATTCTTAGCCAGAGAGCTCTTTGGCCTCAGTAACCTACAAATCCCAGAATTCCACAGGATGTTGAAAGTGGAATAGTAGCACTATAACAGTATAGTGGCCTTAGGGATAACAATAGAGGTCTTCAGAATTAAACTTTCAAGCGTTAAAAGACACATTAAAACTTAAGCAAGGCAGCAGAACACTGGATTCTATGGCAGAGGCCAGAAAAACTAGTTCAGATGAAGATAATTATTTCCTTATCTGTGAAGTCAGACTATCTTTTTCACCAAGTCAAAGGCTTCTTAATATCTGAAGTTAATCTACTTCCTTGCATTTTCCACCTGCTAGCTGTAGTCCAAGTATCACTTTTCTTAACTGAGAGGCTAATTGTGTGGTAGTTCTCTTATTATGAAAAACCATCCTCTCTGTGGCTCCAGGTATCAAATTTAATATACACACAAGGGAGGTAGTTTTGAAGGGGCTGCACATCCTTAAATAGCTTGCTTCAAAGCATACCCAATTGCACACTTAGGTCAAAATAAATGGAAGGGCTGGGAGAGACTTAACCTTACATGTATTTCAGGTTGTGGCATGAAACTCCTTTCAGAGAGGACAAAATTGAACATTGGGTATTCTTTAATAAAAGACAGAGTCTAGTGAATGTTAGGTGTCCATTCAGTCTTGTTGAATTCAAGAGTTTTACTGTTGCTTTAATTAGTCTTATTTCTATGGGATTTAGGTAGTTCACAGTTCTTTTTTCCTGGACTGCCTGTTGTGTCCATAACCTTATTTGCTTATACCCTGAGCAGAACACAAAGAGAAATAAAATGGATTACAAGCTGATCGATACATGGCTGTATCATTAATATCTGAGCCATCGCCCTACTGTTAGGCAGAATCAGGAGGTTACCTCCAGTAACGGAATAGTGAAGTTGGGAGTAGTGTTGACCATCACACAACCCACTCATCCTTCACCTCCTAAGGTTAGCCAGAGGCCCTTAGGTATGGCAAGAGGCAGGCAGCCTTGACCAGTTTGGTTATATACCTATAATGCCAATAGGTGAAGCAGAGATGGACATTTTGTTCTTTGCCTCAGGCTGTGAAATATCTTGGGTCAGCCTGATTAACACTGCCAGCCCTTCCCATTGGTTTGAAACATACTGCCCTCAATAAGTTTTATGATCTTAATCTACATTCGGGTGAGTAGGTATAAAACTGCCCCTTTTGGCTATGTTTATAAATTCCCCCCATCATCCTCATATTTTAGTACCTTGGAAGCAACAGTTTCAGCCTCAAACTCTTAGTGGGGAAAACTGCTCACTTTGTGTATACTTGTGAGCAAAGGAGTAAATCCCATTGAGTTCAATGGGAATTACTCACAGGCAAGTGTGGGCAGAAAGGGTAGACAGTCTACTATCCTGAAGATGTTTTGGCATGCGACCAGTGGGAGATAACATGTCCGTGTGTGTAAGTGTGTGTGGAAGGAGCAGTAGGTGTTACAGGAGTCTGAATTTCCAATTCAGGGTGCTGAACTCATTAGAGAATTAGTGTAGCACCCTTAAACTTCAGACAAAAGCCTGGAGGCCATTCATTACTTCATTGGGGTGGATACCTCCATCTTCCATGCCCTGCAACTCTCATTGTCCTGAACCACTGGCTGGGGATGATGGGACTTGCAATCCAGGCCATCAAGCGTGCAGCCTTGGGCAAATGGGAGGAGTTAATTAACTTCACAAACTATTTTGCAAGGCTCTCCTTCATACTTTATTTTTCACTGCTTCATTGCTTTCCTGAAGCTTTCAAGTAAAAGCTGAGGAATATGCAGGCCCAAAGCATGGCCACATTAAGGCACTGAGCCAAGGAGGTCAGAAGCTTTTGCCCTTCCTTTTCTCCTCATTGCTACATTTCAAAATATCTTAATCCACTGAACACTTTCCATAACAACAGCAACTGCAAGGATGAAGATGATAACAACAATAAAATTAACAATAGATTATTTCTTTTAAAATGAAAGCACCAAATGACACAAACCAAAATATACAACCAGTACACTCAGTAGTATGTCTCTTGCTAGGCTGTCCCACCAAAGGTAGGTAGGGTCAGTGTACAGTGGTCTACCTTTAATATAAATAAATACATTCTTGCAAGCAGAGAACTGGCATGGGAGAGAAAAGGTGATCTCCCTTTGCCCTCTGTCCACGCTCACAGTCTGACATAGTTCCTTTTTGGACTGCATCCCCCGGAATCCCCCAGCCAGGGCACTCTCTGCTTTGGTCGTTATGTGACACTCCAGTCTAGGCCCGACTGGAGGGGCAGAGTGTAGCGGCTCAGTCCGAGAACTCCCGGAGGTAATGGACCACGCGGCTGTGCCCGTTCTCCGCCGCCAGGTCCAGCGGGCGGCGGCCCCACCGATCCAGCGAGTCGAAGCGGGCGCCGCCCAGGCGCAGCATCTCCACGGTGTCCAGGAAGCCTTCACGGGCGGCGTCGTGGGCCGGGAGGGAGCCGGTGGAGGGGTCCGGCACGTTGGGGTCCGCTCCGGCCTCCAGCAGCACCTCCGCCACTTGGGGGCTCCCCATCATCATCACCTGGAAAAAGGCAGACCCGTTAGTAGGTGGCGCGGCTTTAGGGCTCCTCCCGTCTCCAGCCTCTCCAACAGTCGCCAGGTTTCTGTGGGCTACGCAGAAGTCCCCAGTCTGATCTATAATCGGAGTCACCCCGGAGTAAAATCGACTGAAGGATCATGGGTTCTTTTCCATACAGTATAGGTCAAATTTGACAGGGAACGTGCGACTGCCAAATTTCTGATGGCGGCGCAGTAGGTTTCAATCCTGACCTTTCTTTAATCGGAGTCACTCCGGAGTCAGCTCGGATTTGAGAATCTGGCCATTTCCGCACTAGACTGTTACAGTGTTATTACTGCACTTTCAACATCCTACGGAATCCTATGGAATCACATAACAACAAAGGCTAGGCTGCAATTCCATCCACCTTCACTTGGGAGGAAGTCCACTGAATTTGAGAGGGCTTGCTTTTGAACAGATTGTACTTTCAGGACGGCAGCCAGAGGCACAGGCAGTCCCTCCCATACAAAAGTGAGCGGGTCTTGCTTGCTTTGTCTGCCACAGGAACGATGCCTCAAAGATGGAAATAGCAGCTGTAACCCAAACCCCACGTCCATACTGCCTCTGTTGTGGAGTGGGCTTTTCCACCACAAGACCACATATGATATGAGGTGCTGTTTGGCAACTTGGGTGGAAAGGAATATATAATGGAGGAGGAGAAGAAGCCAGTGAAAATGCCAAACAAATAATGGCAGAGCTAACAACAGGGAGAGAGAGGGAGAGAAAGAGAGACTCTTATCAAACCCAAATATTGACATTTAATGTTATAAAAGAATAAACGAATGTTTACCAAAGGCTTGGATCTGCAGATGTATTTTGTTTTGTTTTTGTTAAAGTCTGTGTAAACTCAGGTTGTTTGACCAAAGGGACAAGTATGATGGTAAAAGGAATAAATGCAGCTATCTCAGAAGAAGGGGTGGAACAGAGCTTGGGATATGTACATTGTTGGACTACAACATTCAGGATTCTCAGCTAGCAGGCCCAGCCCAGATATTCTGGGTACTGTAGTCCAACCATGTAAATATTCCAGGATCTGCTCTAGCCCACCCAATCCCTCTTGTGGTGGGGGGCGTTATTGCACAGCCAGCAGAAACACAGCTTTCTGCTGGACTGTCCTGGGAACCCCTGAAGAGGCTCTCCCCCCACTGCAGCATGAACAAGAATTTTAACTCTGATCCTGAAGGACGTCCAAGGTCTGCTGTGCTACCAGCTGAGACTGATTCTTGGACTGGGGAGATGTTGAATAGACTGTGTTTCAGGAAGAGGTTATCGATGAGCCACAAAGGGAGAGGTGTTGAGAGGGGGGTATTGTTTCTAAAGCAGTGGTTCTCAACCTGTGGGTCCCCAGATGTTTGTGGACTTCAGCTCCCAGAAGCCCTGAGCATTGACCATAGTGGCTGGGGCCCCTGTTCTAAAGGATGCACACTTAGAATTCACTACCAACAAAGAGTCTTCCTTTCCAAAGGACCAAAACAGACACAAAGAGCTGAAGATAGAAGAAGTGTGATCCCACACCTTAGTCCAGCGTTAAACACCGAATTGTAAGGGATTGTTTAAGTGACTAACTCTAGTTCGCGGCACCAGGCTTACCAGGAAGCAAGGCCATTTCCGCACTAGACTGTTACCGCGCTATTATTCCACTTTCAAGATCCTACGGAATCCTGGGGTTTGCAGTTTAGGGAGGGGCCTCCATAGGATCTTGAAAGTGGAATAATAACACGGTAACAGTCTCGTGCGGAAATGGCCTAGGTTCCACCGAACATGATGGCATCCGCTTCTGCGTAGGCATACACAAAAACACACCTTTGGGCTACAGATGAGTTAACTGTTTAACTGCTCCATCGTGACCAGCAACCCCTACTGAGTTCAAAGAGGGACGATTATGTGCGCTTCACTCCGCAGGACGTATGATCAGGATTGCAACTGTATTGTTTTTGTTGTTGCTGTGTGCCTTCAAGTCGTTTCCGATTTATGTAGACCCTGAGGCGAACCTATCATCGAACCCTGCTCTCTAGGGTCGTAGTTCAACTCTCAAACTACTACACCACGATGGCTGTCTTTCCGCACTATAGTGTTATAGCGCTATTATTCCACTTTCAACATCATATGGATCCCTGGAGTTTGCAGTTTCAGGCGGGGCCAGCCGGCTTCTTCAGGGGATCAGAAACACTCTAGTGCGCAATGAGGCTAATGTCCAGGATATCTCGTGCTTTCTTGCCTTCTAAAGCAGTCAGGAAATCCTCCTGTTATTTACATCAAATAGCTTTCCGCAGACTGTTCTTTCTTAGCCTCGCATACTTCAGCCCTTGTCAGGATTTTGAATACATAATCCATTTTATGTTAAAAGACAATATCTATCTATCTATCTATCTATCCATCCACTGTGTGTGTGTGTGTGTGTGTGTGTGTGTGTGTTAAAAAAAAACATTTAGTTCATTTAGTTCATTTAGTTCATTGGGACATCCACCGTGGTTTGGAATTCAGAATTCTGCAGCTAAGGAATAACTGAAAAGGGAAGAAAATGTTTAGCAGTTGGTATTTTCCTATCAACTGAATTTAACCACCGTTCTGGTGTTTGCCTTATGACTGCCATTGAAAACAGAGTGCAGATTCCCTAGCTTTAAACCAGGAATTCTCCTCTAAAGAACCACTTTTTCATATTATGCAAAAAAATCAGTAGGCACTGAAGTAATAAAATGATGTAGACTTCTCCTGGTAACTGAAAACATGTTTACTCAAAAGCAGGTCTCCTGGAACTGAGATGAACCAATTTCTGACTTAACACTGATAGGATTTCACAGTAAAAATTATATTTCTGTTTCAGAACTAGTAAGAGCTCCACAACTAACAACAAGTGTTATCTGGGTAGTCACATCTTGGCCTTAGTAGCAGCAGCTTCCTTTATTACATTATTCACTTCCAAACCTCATCTTATATATTTAAAGGAAGGACAGCTATTACAATACCTTTGACCACTGTGTAGAGTTGAGTAATGTACTTGTGTCTTTAAAGACACAACATCTGCCAAAATGTTTGGCGGGCATAACATAAAAATGTAGAGGAAAAGAAATGGGACTCGATCGGAACCAGCTGCAGCACTTCTAGCCTCCTTAACTTCCGAAGGAGAGTATTAATTCTCTCAGTGAACTTTGAGCCCACCCTTGTCCAACGGAACTGAGGAAAATAAGGGAGAGAGACCTTTAGCACCGGAGATTGACACTGATTAGCACCTGACCTTTCCCAGATAAGATCCTGCTTCTTCAGGGGGTCAGAAATAAGAACCAAGGATTCTCTTTTTTTGGTAAGGAACATGTTTTTCTCCTTCCATGTCGACTCTGGCCATTTCCTCACTAGACTGTTACAGTGTTCTTATTCCACTTTCAACATCCTATGGAATCTTGGGGTTTGCCCTTTAGTTTTCCCTAAACGGCAAACCCCCAGGATACCATAGGACGTTGAAAGTGGAATAACAGCACTATAACAGTTTAGTGTGGAACTGACACCTATCTATTCCTACATATAAATTCAACACGCAGATTTTATCAAAATGAATAACCCTCAGGTGTTGAATGGTTGGTTGGATATTCCTTCCTGCCTGTTTACTCTGTCGGTTAGGATTGATCAAATTATGAGTCTCCAAGCTTTTCAATGGTACATACCTCCAGAAACCCCCTCCTCAGAATTACAGTCCTTGTGTTTTGGACTACAACTCCCATCGCTCCAGCCAGGGATGATGGGATCTGTAGTCAAACCTGGCAGATACCAGGCTTGGAAACATTGTCATAACCTATCCAATATTGCGTCATTCTTTCTCTTGTCCACCTATACATGGGGCTTGGTGGGGCAGTATGCTGATTATTGAAATGGGAGCAGAGGTGTGGACGGGCAGCCTATTGCCAAACACAATTTCTCGGTAGTACGTTTTCACCATATTATATTTCCATCTTGTTTTTCATTTTTAATTTAACGTTAACGTTTAATTTGTTTTTCATTTTTCCACGCTAATGGGGATTTCCAAATAACAGAAATCCAGACTGCTGCCTTAGCATCACAACCGTTAAGTGACCCCTGTATATGTTCAAATTTCTCTAGATCCCGCTTAGCAGAGGGGGAATTACCTACTCCGAATTACAGCCCCTTTCTGGAGAGAGAGAGAGGCACAGGGAGGAGTCATTCTGAAACTATCAAGCACAGTCAACTCGATTTCCCAAACTCTAATCACAACGCCATCCAGTGGTTCTCAACCTGCGGGTCCCCAGATGTTTTTGGACTTCAGCTCCCAGAAACCCTGAACATTGACCATAGTGGCTGGGGCTTCTGGGAGCTGAAGTCCACAAACATCTGGGGACCCACAGGTTGAGAACCACTGGAAACCATCGCCTGAAATCTGTTGCGAGTTTTAAATAGAGTTGACCTGTTGAAGCAATGGGATTTACTTACATATCGACTCACCATCCCACGATTGATTTAATAGGCCTGCTCTAACTGAGACTACGCAACAGGTTTTCAGCCCATTTTTTTAAAAAATTAAATTAAAAAAAGGAAGATGATTTTCTCAGTCTCTCCCCTCAGTGCCTTTTAAAACCAACTTCTTCCCCTGTTACCGGACAGGAGCAAAACTGAGCTTGATGAGGGGTGTGAGTCTTTTAGGGAGGTCACAGTGATTGTTTCAAGAGATGGTTGGTAGTGAACCCCTATTTCGTGTGGTTACCGGGAAGGGTCCAGCCGTGGAAGGCGTTGGAATGGGCAGAAGAGCCCAACGGGCAGAGCGCAAGCCGGAACACACTTCTTAAGGAGCAAGCCCCGCTGAATTCAATGGGAACTATCTCCGTAGGCTTTTGCTGTCACACTTGCTGACTGCCATGAATCCACCCTGGGATCTAGTTTGAACTTCAAAGGAACGGCCTAGACTGCTGATGCGCCCCCAGCAACTGGTTCAGAACCTTGAATAGCTCCATTAACGTTCAGACTGAAATCTGGAACAGATTGCACCCACCACTGACACGAAAGCCTCAGTGAATGTAATGGAACTTACCTTCGAGTAGACCTTCATAGGGCTGGGCAGCAAGTATTCGCGTATCTAGCGTATTATTTATTTTATTATTATAAGTCTGCTCCTATCATTTGACTGCTAACAACCAAAACATTAAAGGCATTCTTGCAGAGAGTCTATCCCAGGGTGTTCTATTTTTCTATTCTTTTCCACTTCTGTTCCACTTTTGTTGTTTCTGTGAAGAATAGAAGTGTAATACACACTCCGACCGACCCTCTGCTCCTTTGCTTGACACCCTATCCTAAGCGAAACGGGCAGAGCTTAGGAAGTTACTTTTGGGGATCACAACACCCGGTATCTTGGGAGGTCGTGCTGAGTGGTCATAGAGGGCGGGGGATTCTGGGAGATGTAATTATTTTTCAATAGACAGCGGAGGTGAAGGTTAATGGCTGGCAGCGCTGACCTACGTGGGGTCGTGGGAGTGGAATCGATTTCAACCGTTAAAATGTTCCTATCAACCTTTGAGGGTACAATTTGGAGCTGAACGCGGGACCGAAGGCTGGAAAGAGTCCACTTCTACCCCTCTCCATCGCTTCCCCCGCAGAGACCCTAGAGATTTCAGCGAAGCCTCCTTTCTCTATTGCATTTCTAGCATCTTTTTCCTATAGAGCGTTCAAAGCTGGCACACGTGGTCCTGTCATCTCCCCATTTGCAGCCTCATGACCCGGAGAGGTGGGTGAGGCTCGGACTGGGGCGCTGCGGCTGACCTTAGGGAGGCGTGGGAATCTCGCACCTCCCGAGACGACCCTCGAAGCCACTGGCTCTTCTATTTTGGGTCTGGATGCTGCTCGCCGGGTGCGCGCGTCTACATTTGGATGCTTATTTGTAACGAGAGGGAGAGAGCGGCTTCAGGACTGCAGTATTAGTCTGTTCTAGGCTCTCCTTCGGGTGGGTCAAGAGTTGCACTCGGGAGCTGGGGAAGCGGCGACCCTCCAGATGTCGTGGGACTACAACACTCATCCTCCGGCTCACTGACCCAGGCTGGCTGGGGCCGATGGGAGTTGTAGTCCAACGACTTCGCAGAGGGCCTGTAAGTTACCCACCTCCCACTTCACGGAGAAAGGAGCACCCCCCTTCTGGCCTTACTTTTTAGCCTCAAGCACCCCCCCCCGTCCACCAGATCCGCTGGTCTCACCTGGATCGGAGTCCTGCCGTAGAAATTCACCGCGTTGGGGTCCACCCCGCTCTCCAGTAGCCTCCTCACGGTCTCCAAGTCCCCCCGAGAGGCCGCGTTGCCCAGCTGGTGGGCCCGGCGGCAGGAACCCATCGCAGGACCCCACGCGCCCTGGCACACGCCCTGGCACACGCCCGGCTGGGGGCCCTGGAGCAGCCGCCCTGCCCTCACTGGGCCCCGGGGTTGTCCCTCGAAACCGGCCGCTCCGCTAGGCTTTAAATCCACGCTCCAGACCAGCCAGTTCGGGGCTTCCTCCGCTTGCACTTCTGCCGCCGCCGCCCTGCCGCTCCTCGTCTGGCTGGACGGGCGCCCTTCGCCGCTTCGCTCTCCGCTGTCCTTCCGCCGGTCCCTTCCTCCGCTCGGCTTCACTCACTCCCAGACAGGAACCAACCAGTCATCGGGCGGACTCGGATACCCAGCCTCACTGTGCGGTGGAAGTCACCGGAGGCTCTTTTTCTCCGCAGGTCTACAAAGCCTCCCGAGCCCCCTCGCTGGCTCCCTCTCTCGGTGACCGGGCGCCACTTTACGGGACGAGGAGCGGCCCGGCCGGGGAACAGCGATGCGGGCGCCGCACCGGCCCTTGGAGCAGCGCTGGCCCGGGAAAGTTCCGCTGGGGCGACTTTTCCCTTTCATAGAGCCCTCCAGATGATACAAAAGGAGGTATGGGACTCAGGACTTCAGCCACATACCCTCCACCTGTCCAGATTTGGCAGGGACGATCCCGATTAAATCCTGTCGTTACTCTTTTTGAGCTGCTTTTAAAATGTCCAAGTTTCTCTCTCCTCCTCCCGCTTTCCCCACCTTTGTTCTCAGCTTACTTCACTTAAGGCAAACTTAGGCATGTCCGCCCTACGCTCTTATAGTGCTATTATTCCTCTTTCAACATCCTGTGGAATTCTGGAGTTTGCAGTTTCCTGAGGCCAAAGAGCTCTCTGGATGAGAATTCTAAAGGTCCCTCTCTAAACTGCAAACCTCAGGATTCCATAGGATGTTGAAAGTGGAATAACAGCACTATAACAGTGTAGGGTGGAAATGGCCTTAGTTCAAAGTGCAAAAGTGGTTTATACTGGCCTCAGCAGGGAGGAGAGGAGAGGAGAGGAGAGGAGTGGGCAGAGTCTTGCCCAGAGCTCTTAATAGGTTGTGTGTTCTTCCTCATTGATAATTTTTGCCATCTTGAACACACTTTGGTGTGCCTTGCCAACCTGTGTCCCAGTTTCAATCAGTGAAATGTTGGAAGGACAGTCACCTCTTCTCTATGTCTCTCAAACATGCTGTAAGGAGGCTCCTGCATATGTTAAACTGGCATGTGGTAATGTAACCTTTCGGTAAGGAGAGAGCTAGGCTCACTGAATCTTTGAAAGGCTAGATGACTACATTTCCAGTGTGTTCCCATGCACATTGACTCAAAAGTTAGTGCCACTGTATTTCAACAGAGGTCATTCTCTAGTAACTATATTTAGGACTGGAACAGCCCAATAAATTCTGCTGACTGAGGCAAAGAACAAACTGATGCCACCTCTCATTCCATGTATAAAAGGCAACTGGGCTGGGTTTTTCCTAAAATTGGTTGCTGGGACAGCATCTTCAACTATACCTGAAGGCAGCAGATTCATTGGGCAGATGCCAGGCAGGCTGTGTGGCACACAGATATCTCTTCCAAAACTTTGCTGCCATCTCCTAGAGCTTACTGCCTGAGGCAGCTACCTTATTATGTGTATCATCATTATCATCATCACCACCACCATCATCAATATCTTGCCTTCTCCTGAGTTTGGGACCCAAGGCTACTTACAACTGTTAAATAGAGTTAAACAAGGACAGCGCACAAAAGTTAAAAAGCAATTAAACCATCTTAAGAATAAAGTCTGTGAAAAACACAAACTATTAAACATGTATTAAATTTCAAATTTCAAATATGTATTGTCCATTTTTAGGTATTTAGATGATATGCATTTTAACTACTGTTTTAATTGATCCTCTGGTTTTAACTGTTGTGTCCTGATCTGTCATTGTCCCTTGCCTTCATCCATGGGGAGACACGGGTAAACACAGTAATAAAATAACAACAACAACATAACAACAGCAGCATATAAAAGTCTAGCATATTGTATAATAATGTTCCCTCCAATTCAAGAAGGACATGGTCAAGCTGGAGCAAGTCCAGAGGAAGGTGACCAAAATGGTGAGAGGCCTGGAAGGCATGCCCTATGAGAATAGACTTAGAGAGCTGGGTATGTTTAGTCTGCAGAAGAGAAGGTTAAGAGGGGACATGATAGCCATGTTTAAATATTTGAAGGGATGCCATGTAGAGGAAGGAGAGGCCTTGTTTTCTGCTGCTCCAGAGACCAGGACAAGGAGCAATGGATTCAAGCTGCAGGAAAGGAGATTCTACCTGAACCTCAGGAAGAACTTCCTGACAGTCAGGGCTGTCCAGCAATGGAATATGCTGCCTTGGAGTGTAGTGGAGTGTCCTTCTTTGGAGGTTTTAAAGCAGAGGCTGGATGGCCATCTGTTCGGAGTGCTTTGAGGGTGTTCCTGCATGGCAGGGGGTTGGACTGGATGACCCGTGTGGTCTCTTCCAACTCTACATTTCTATGGTTCTGTGATAAAATTGTTGAAAAATGAGACTAAAACTGTCAGGATTCAGCCTTCATTTAGCAGAGTTACACAGAGAAACATTTAAAAGCTTGTCGAATGACTTGTGGCTTCAGACTGGCTGATGTAATGAACACAAACACAGGTAGCTTTGGATAAAAGACTTAAAATACTTTACTAATGGCTTCCTCATTTACATCTGTATTGAGAACCTGCTACCTGTCTAACTAGTGAATAGGAGAATCTTCGGCTTTTAACTCACCTTCCTTCTTGATGGGACTCGAAGCATACGAAGAGTTCAGATAGAGCAGCCATAAGGAAAAAGGAAGAGATCAGAGAGAGGGAGAGAGGAGGGGTCTTAACTTTTATCAGACCGAAGACCCAAGCACAGTCCTGGGTCACACGATCTGATCACCTGAGAACCAAAGGTATTTATGATCATGCAATAAAAGACAGAAAAGGCAAAGGGAGCCCTATCTGGCTATTGCCCCATTTGTTCTAACAACAAGATGGGGGAGAGAGAGAATGCTGGAATTTCCCAACAAAAATAAAATAAAAAAAAATTCTGAAAGGCCTGCCAGAATAAAAAGATACCTATCTGCTTGTGGAAAGATAATAGGGAGGGCAATGAATGGAGTTCCAGAGCCCAGGGGCAGACACCAAGAAGGCCTTCTCCTGCATTCCTACCGAATGTAGCTGCAAAGTGATGGGACAGAGAGAACAGCCTTTCCAAAAGATCTCAGAGCATGGATAGTTTTGTAACAGTACAGCTTGTCTTGTTTGGGATTGTTACTGATACTTTTTCTTTTCTCATTAAGCTATATTCCCAAACAGTAGCAGCTGGTGGCTAGAAGGTCAGTAGGATGGTGGTGAATCTTCTGTTTTAGTCTAAATTTTAGAGGTACTCTCCAAGGTGCTGAACCTATTTGGGGAATGTGGTTCCCTTCCTCTTGAAGCGAGAACTAACAACCAGAGTGAATTCACTGCCCTACTGATGGTGGAGCTACCAACTGCCATTTCATCAGAATTTGTTGTTGTTGTGTGTCTTCAAGTTTTTCTGACTTACGGTGATTCTGTTTCAGAGTTTTCTTGGCAAGATTTTGTTGGGAGGCTGTCTTTGCCTTCCTCTGAGGCTGAGAGATTATGCAGATTTCCAGTGGATTCAGACCCTGATCTTCAGAGTTATAGTCTAATGCTCTAACCACAATATCACACTGGCTGTCTCCCTCAGAACACCCCCCCCCCCGATTCCATCCTTCATGGCCTGAAACACTGCCAGTGCAGTTAAGCACATTTTCTTCTTAAGAGGTATCAAAGAAAAAAAATGTTTCCCTAGGGCCTAATGTGGCTGGGCAGTTAGAGTTATCGCT